>PVKC010009958.1:0-20801 GCA_004027635.1 Crocidura indochinensis | reverse complement strand
GAGAAAAGAAGGGGAGGTGTTGCACGAAAATGTGATTGAGTAAATACATCCTTCTCTTTGTGCAACAGGGAGGGAGTAAGTGGAGGAGGGAGGAAGGAAGTTAGAAAGCGAATGAGGGAGGGAGGTAGAGAAGATAGAAGGAAGCAGGAAAGTAAGGGAGGGAGAAAGGAAGAAATGTAAAAAGGTAATTAATTAGGAAGGGAAAGATGGAGGGAGAGAGGATGAAAGGGAGGAGAAACTATGGGAAGGAGAGAGGATGGAAGGAATGAAGGAAGGAGGGAGGGAAGGAAAAGGGGGAAGGAGGAAGAGAAGGCAGAAATGAGGGACAGAAGGGGGATGAATGGAGACGGAGTGAGGGAGGGTCGGAGGGAGAGAAACAAATTTTAGAGTTCACTTGCAAAAACTATTTGCAAATTGTCCACGGACATCAGAAAAATTTTATCTGCTTGAAAGATAGTGCAAAAGCACATAGGCACAGCTTAGACCCCAGAAGAAAGCCAAGTCAACATCAGAGAAATCAAGATATATGGGTATTTTAGAAACTGTGTGTGAGTGTGAGTGTGTGTGTGTGTGTGTGTGTTATAGGAAACACAGTCAGTGGTGCTAAAGGAAATGGGTGATCAGAAGTCAATGTAATTAGTCAGGAATCAAACTCAGGACCTCATTTATGCTAAACATGAGCTATCTCCCTAGCTGTCTCCCTATTTTAATTAATAAAATACCTGAGTATTTAAAAGAAAAACAAGAAAATCCTGAAAATAAAGATGTAGGAGTTGAGTAAATATTTCAGCTTTTATTAATAATTAGTAATCATAGACTATTTGCTGAGAATTATTCTGTGATATATGCTTTCTTGAAAAATAGTTCATTTAAATTCACTGATAAGCTTGTAATATAAATGCTATAGTATTAACATTTTAACTATGTGAAATTCTAGGTACCTACCCAGTGTTACAAGAATTAAAGTGATAGAGCAAAGATTTGTGACCAAATAGTTCAACTTTAATACAAACTCAACGAAAGACGCATTAACAAGCACTTACTATGTGTGAGGCACATGTTAAGGGTCTCACAAGTACCTGAATTACTATTATAAACCACCATGAATGCTTGACATATGAGTCACAATTATTCATAATTATAGTCATCGACACTAATTAATTTAGTTAATAGGGGAAAGCGATTTTTGTTCATATGTTATGAAAAATTGGGGGTCAAGATAGTTTCACTCACTCATCTAAATGTTAACATTGAACCCTTTCGCAAAAGACGTCATTATCATCATAAATATGTTTATTGTTCATATAATTATAAATTTACTCAATTCGAATGTATTGTATAATATAAGATGCTAATTTTTATGATAAAAGTGTAATGCAATTTTTAGTCAGGAAATGTATTTCAACATATCAAACTTACATATATTTGTATTCTTTTATGTATTACCTGTATGTTCAACATCCATGGTCATTCTCAGTAACTAACACAATTGTTCTCATTGTATTTTTAATATTAGATGAATTAAAGAATTATTAAAGTGATAAAAGAAAAGAGTGGAAAAAGAAGGAAAAGATATGGAAAAGAGCATGTTTAAAAACTATGTTTCCCAAAGCAAATGTATAAGTACCTAGCTTGGACTATGCTGCCTTACTTCATTAAAGGACTACAGCACCCTCTGGTGAGCAATATTTATATATCACAATTTTCTACAAAATAAAATTTAGTATGTTTCAAAATAGTTTTTAGAATTTTCTTTTGAGGATGGTAGATAGGCATATTCCCAAATTGAATTCACTACTTCTGTGATGAAGTAAATACCAAGACCAAAGTTAGTTTTATGCAAACAGAAAATAATATTTACAATAATAAGTCACCAGAAATATGGGAGCTGATTATCTTAGATTAATGAAATTGGTTGCAAAACCAGCTATTTTATATGAAATTGGTGCCTGTAAACTGGATCTACAAAGAAATATATATAAAGGTTTTCTTTAACTTTCATGTGTAAATATTAATTATTTTCTGGGTTGAATATATAAATATATATTAATATAAATATATATTCACACACTTTGCTTACCTCTTTTAATTTTTTATTTTTTTTTGTTTTGGGGCCACATCTGGCTGTATTCAAGGGTTACTCTGTGCTCAGAAATTACTCCTCTCAAGTTTGGAGAATTACATGTATGAGAGGAACAGCCCCATTCTAAATTTTTATTCATGGGTAATATTTTCAGTAATATACTGATAAATAATTTTAAATATTTTATTTGCACATTTTTATAATGTATTACAAATATAATACACAGCACTGTACTGTAAGTGAGCTATTTTAATATAAAGAAATAAAAATCACTTAAAATATCTCTTTCACAATTAAAATTTTTTGCATATCCTCTATATATCAGTAAAATAAAAACTATTTTACTAATGTTTGTTTTAATATCTATTTATCTAGTAACAAAGAATATTTAATGTTTTAATATTAATTTAAAATTTAATTAAAAAATTTAATATGTTAGGGTCCAGAGTCGAAGGACAAACCCACACAATTGGATTAAAACTAAATAAAGCTTTAATCCATCTACCAACTGCCCCCAAAGTAACCTGTCAGTTCTCTAGAAGGAATTGAACCCTGCCCATGGCCATGAATAACATTATATAGGGAGGTTCTAGCTTTTTGATTATCTTTAAAATGATTGGCTCTTGTCTAGGGTACTTTCCTACTGCTCCCTTGTATTCTTCCACAAGAAACTACCTGCCATAGCCAGGTAGATAAGGTGGTACTAATAGAAATAGTCTTGAGGAAACCTAGCATGTGACTTACGCCAGTGTTTTTCAATCACTGTGCCGTGGCACACTAGTGTGCCAGGAGATATTATCGGGTGTGCTGTGGTGAAAATTCCAATTTCATCTATAACATGCAGCTTCAGCATGATTGGTCTATTTGTGAGCCAAAGCACATGCTACAGACTATAAAAACTAAAGACAGAGAGAGACTGAGAGCTGTTGACAAAGAGCTACATGCGTGTCTTTCTTCAATTCCTGCCAGAATATCAGCTTTATGTTCAGTCAAACAAGCCCAGGTTTCACACTGAGTAAGTAAACAGAAATATGAAGAATTATAAAATATTTTAATATATAAAATATAAAGTATAATGAAGTAATTATAAAATAACTTCTTTGTGTTTATTTGATTCCTACTCAAGAGAATTACTTTATATAGTCAATATAGGCATTTACATTTTTTTTAACATTTTCTAATGGTGGCGTGTCTCATGATTTTCTTTTTCATGAAAAAAATGTGGCTTTGCACAAAAAGGTTGGAAAACACTGGCTTACTCCATATTGTCCTTACAAACTGGCATCCTTGTTCAGAACCAAAGAGAAAACTGACATGTGGTCTTTACAAAATGGCATCCTTCCTTGTTCAGAACCCAGGACCCCACAAATATTTATACACAAAATATCCTATAAAATGTATTCCATATCTGCTGCTATAAAATGAATGTGTTCCCTCAATTATACATATTAAAACTAAACATTCTATATCACTCTTTTTGAGACACTAGTCCATAGATTGTGACAAAAGTTGAGTAGATAATAGAGAGGAACCTTAAACTGGTAATAGTTGGTAGAAGATTAAGAAACTAGAAATCTTCATCCAAAAATATGAGTTCACAGAAAGAAAGTGATCTTCTGCAATCCTGAAAAAAAGTTCTTGTCAGAATAAAGTTGGACAGAACTAAATCTAACACCCAGATCCTGTGTTTTCCAGCTTTAATAAATGCAAATTTTTTGTTGCTTAAGACAACCAGTATGCATAATGACAAACAGAATATACTAATAGACTTTACTGACAACAGTGCTAACTTATACTATAGGATTCCTATTTAAGAAGAAAAATTGAAAATAAAATAAATACTGATGTTAAAAAAAAAGAAGAAGAAGAAAAATTGTGACCCACCCATAAAACATTACCAAGTTGAAGTAATCAGGGAAAAAGCACTTTAAAATACAACCAGAAACCAATCTGAATGTCATACAATTCTAATCCACTGAAGTATATCTCTTCAAAGTAAGCTGCATTTTAAAAGGAAGGTAGACAAACGTCTTTCACATGAGTTAATTATTAATAGACTAGCCACAATGTAAAACAATGGTGGCACCAATTTCGGAACAAGCAGGAACAGGGAAAGGAGTATAGGTACCTGTGAGTCTCTCCCCTGAGAAGTAAGAGAGTTTGGTAGTACCATTTTCCAGAGAGTCCAAGAGTAATTTAAAGAGTCTTTAATAACCCTCCCTAAACTAAACCTGTAAAATAATAATAAAACAATTACCATATAGTTTAGTCCAGCAGAGTTCCAGAAGAAGTGCGGGATTCAATCCAAACAAGAAAAATACTAGACTAGAGTCATGTAATCCCATAGACACTTAGAAGCTCCTTCATAGCAAAGAAACAGATTCAGTCACTGGAGCCAAGTCCCAAGACCAGACAAAGATTCTCAACAAGCACAGTGTGTCAGGCTCACTGCCTTCTCCATTCCTTGGAAACCAAGGAATGTCTCAAAAGTCTGATCATCAGATATCCTTTGGCTGGTTATTAGGAGGAATCTAGACCACAGACATTGAACTCAGACAGAAATGGTTTTGTTCACAAAAAGAGAAGACAAGTAGGTTAAATATTTTTATACACAAGCCCTATAAGGCTTACCTTACTCATCCAAAGTGGTAGCTGAAAGAAACTATTAGCAAATAAAACTCTCAGTCCCAACACTACAAAGATCCTGAAAAGCAAATGATGATTAAAACAGGTCACTGTACCTATTAGTTGAAAAATCATGTCACATGTCACAATTGGCCAAATTTTGTGACACATAGCGAAAAAAGAAAATTCCAAATAAAATAACCTTAATGACACAGAAATAATGAGCCTAAAGGACAACTAAAAATAACTACTAAAAATAAAAATTGATAAATGCACATGAATAAAAAATATACTAATGAGATCAAGAAAAGGTAATTGTTAGGGTTCGAGTCAAAGAAGAGATCACACAATTATATTAAAGCAAAACAAAACTTTATTCTGTTATACACAAGCCCTATACTGACAAGTCAGGGCCATCTCCTAGAAAAGACAATCCCACCCAAGGTCACAAGTCAGTTTATCTAGGGAGGGGATAAGGAGGTTCTAGCTCTTGATGATCTTCAAGATGATTGCCTGTTGTCTAAAATACTTTCCTACCAATCCTTGTGTCCTATAAGATAGTCTATCTGGTATGGCCAGGTAGTATATAGGGATGTTGAAAGAAACTTAGGCTTGAAAAAGAGAAACCTAAGATGTCTACAGCATGTGGTCCTTTAAAAATGGTGTTTTTCCTTGTTCAAAACCCAGGGCTCCACATTAAAATTTTAAATAAAATGATCTAGTGATACAGAAATGAGTCTAATGGACAACTTAAAATAACTACTAAAAATTAAAATGAATAAGATGTATCAACTAAAGAAAATATTAATGATATCCAGAAAATATAATGTAGAAACAAAGTAGTCCTTTATTGCATAAATTAAATCTAAAATGTTATAGTGCTACTAAATCTGAAAAATAAAATGAATAAATTAAAACATTTAGGGAAAGACTACAATCACTGTTCAACCTTATTTGTGAGGCTCAACCTCACAAACAAAAAAAGTAAATATAAATTTTCACTAATGATTAAATGAAAGACAAAAAAGAAATAAATTAAAGAAAAATGAAGAATTCCTAACAAAGTCATTAGAAGAAACATAAAGATAGTGAATGTATTAAAAAAGATGAGAGATAGCACCTAATCATGAGATGAAATCAGAAGACACTCGACCCTTTGACCTGTGCAAAAACCAAGATTGCTAATTATGGAATACTGAATGCAAAAACCATGACTAAGCAGAACTTATGGAACCATAAAGACTATCCTAGACTTTATCCTAGGATCTGTGCAAAAACTAGGATCACTAATTACAGAAGACTGACTGCAACATTTTGAGCAGGATTCTGAAAACATGAAAAAGGACTCTTTCCTAAAATTTTTCCGAGGGCCTGTGCAAAAACCAAGATCACAAATTACAGAAGACTGACCTTGACAACCAGAACTGAGCAGAACATTTCCTGGCACCATAAAATCAAACAGAAAACCCTCCGGTTTGACAATGAGCATGGCTTTAGTCTAAAGTTGATCTCAATATAGGTGCTTCGAGGATTGAGAAACTCTATGTCTCTTAGGCTAAGGGAATTTCCTTTCTAATTTCCCCAATTACTGTACCTATGCAAAAACAACAACAACAAAAGAAAACCACAACTTGCCACACCAGTACCCCCTCCTATTATTTTTTTAATTTAATATGATTTTGTTTTGTTTTTCTTTTTCTTTTATTCTTCTTTTAAATTTAAATTACAGCTTCTACACAAGGGCTCATCCTTGATTTTTTTTTTTGATTTTATTTTTTTTAACAGAACCATAGAACACAAGTCAGGTTGTTCTGCCTCATAAATACCCAACTCAAAGTCAATGACAATAGAATCAAGAGACCCAAACTGCAACAAGCTATATACAAAAGGGACTTGCTACACTAGTAGTCCAGGGGGCTTAGGGGCAACACAGGGGAAGCATGATGCGAACAGGGGTGGAGGAAAGTCAACACCTGTGGTGGGAATTGCCCTAATTCACTATCACTATGTACCTTAAATATAACTCTGAAAGACTCGTAATTCACATTGGTCTCAATAAAAATTATAAAAAAATAATTAAAATACATAATAAACTGTGACTACTAAATATGGAAAAAATAAAAATAAAAATTCTCCATTAAAAATCTGATGACACCTCCCACAAAAATATCCCAAAAGACAATGGGGAAGCCTATATTTCCTTTATACGTTTAAGACCTTTATAATACTACACCTTAACCTGTTTATCTCCAAATGCAAGGTAGTCTCCTGCAACACTTGGTTCCCTTAATTACTTTTATAAACTCATTTTTATTTATTTTTTCCTTTATGTATGTGAGTCTATATTTATACATATATATTTAGTCCTGTTTTTGTTTTCTTCTCTTCCTTAACTTCACCTGTCTTGGTGTTTGGGTACTGATGGGTACAAATCCCTACAAGAAAAAGTCTTGCCTGGAATTAAAGCTTAGGTCAAAATCAGGGCACAGAGATGATGGAGTCTGACACTCTCACACCCAAATGCACCAACAATATAAGATACCACCATTTCTTTTTGCAAAGACATCCTAAAAGAGGGAAAAATTTACATATAGAAACAAGCTCTTATCTATTAGGGATAAAAACTCACACATTTTACAATACAGGGGCACCTCCTACCGTGAACATATGTCTTGTGGTCCCAACTTAGACTCCATGTGATTAGACAGTGACTGTCCAACCCTGAACCCTAAATTTCAGATATAGAACACACGAAGTTCTCTGCAACAGCTCCAGGAACCAAACTCCCTCTGGGACATTCTTAATACTGCTCTGACATCAATATGAGCCAGTATTGGTATGATATCCTGACAATAAGGAAATGGTAACAACTTGGCCTAAGAGCAGGTTGTCTTATTTCAACACCTAAGGATAAGATGAAATCAGAAAACACATCATCCTTTGATCTGTGAAAAAGCCAAGATTGTTAACTTCAGAAGACTGACTGTGACCACCATGAGTGGGCAGAACATATCCTGGTACCAGTAAAAAAAGACCCTAGTCTAGACAACAACCAAGATCTCAATTTCAGAGGTCTGACTGAGGCAACTGCAATTGAGCAGAACTTCTGGAAACATAAAGAAAGACTATCCTAGGCTTTGGCCTAGCATCTATGCAAAACCAAGACCACTACCTACAGAAGACTGATTAAAGCAACAGTGATGGAACAGAACTTCTGGAACTGTAAAGAAATATTCCACCCTAGGCACCATCCTATGACATGTGCATTTTTAAATATTAAGATCACTAGCTACAGAGGACTTATTTCATCATCCACAACGGAGCAGAAAACTTCCAGACATCACAAAAGAACTTAGAGGAGAGTAAAAGAGCATTTACAGAGCCTATAGTTATACCCATGACAGTATACTTCAAGGGTGGAGAAACCCAGTATCTCTTAGGTCAGAGAAATTCTCTTTCTAATCTCCCCAATTTTTACTGTGCCTATGCAAAAAAAAATATATATATATATATATAATTACATATATATATATATATATATATCACAACTTAAAAAAAATTTTTTGTGAGATAGCACAAAGGCGTTTGCCTTGCAAGCAGCCGATCCAGAACCTAAGGTGGTTGGTTCCAATCCCGGTGTTCCATATGGTCCCCCGTGCCTGCCAGGAGCGATTTCTGAGCAGATGGCCTGAGCACTGCCGGGAGTTGTCCAAAAACAAAGCAAAAAAAAATTTTTTTTCTAATTGTTGCTTGTTTTTTTTTCTTTCCATGCCTTTTTTCCCCTGTGATTTAATTTGTCTTTATTTTGGGACTGTGGTTAGTATTTGGTTGTTGTCTTTATTGCTGTGGTGATCTTCAGGTTTTTTGCTTGTTTTTGTTTTGCTTTTGTTTTGGGGGAGTTTTTTGTACTATTTTTATATTTTCCTTCATTTTTCCTTTTCTCTCCTTAAATTGATTTTTATAGTCTCTAGAAGGACTCCTCTATTTTTTGCTTGTTTGAATTTTTGACCCCCTCCCATTTTATTTCTTCTTTCCTTCAAACAGAACCACATAACTTGAACCATCTTGTTCTACTCACAAATTGAGGGGGAAATAATGGAGGGTACCAGGACCAAACAGTTGTATGAACATCGAGTAGAAATTAAAAACGATCTGGGGCCCCCGGAGATAGCATGGAGATAAGGCGTTTGCCTTTCATGCAAAAGGTCATCGGTTCGAAAAAAATAAAACAAACAAACAAAAAAAACCGATCAAACTTAAACACCAAATCCAAAGTCAACTACAACAGAATCAATACCCTATCTATAACTACCTAGACACAGAAGGGACCACTTATACTAGCAGCTTGGGAGGGTTACCAAGGAGGTGCGATATAGGGTGCATACTGGGAATAGGGGTGGAGGGAGGACAACATTGGTGGTGGGAATGCCTCTGATTCAATGTCACTATGTATCTAAAATATTACTGTGAAATTTTTGTAACCCACTTTGGTCAAAATAAAAATTATTAATTAAAAAATATGATGAGAGAATAAAAAGTGAATTTAGCTCTCTTTCCTTCCTGGGAGACAGGAGTTTTTACCAGCATGGGGTTTGGCAGGACTCCACCATGCCAAAGGCCTTTTTACCATGCCTAGGAGGGGTGCGGGACTTGGGTCACCCTAGCACCAGCACCCTTCCACCTCCTTCCTCCAGGACTTCAGGACTTCCCTTGGGCCACATGTCTAGGTAATTAGTGAGGTGGGTCCCAGTGAGGAGCTTAAAGATTACCCCAGGCTTCCTATTTCCCTATTTTCTCCTGCTCCAGAGGGAGGGTTTGGATGGGGGTTTTGAACTTCTGGGCTTCCAGCTCTTGAAGGATCTCTTTTCTTCCTGGGAGCCAGGAGTATTTGCCAGCATGGGGAATGGCAGCACAAAAGTTCTGGCTTCAGGAAGTCACAGGCAAGTTTTCTTACTAACCCTGTCCATTGTGAAACTACACGGGGGGGGGGGGGGGCTATTACCCCCTTGCTAAACTTATAGACAAACATTTGGTATCATTGGGCTTTATCTGTTTGTCATATTCAGAATGCCACCCAGAAGCTCATTTTATTCCTTTACTCCCTCAATCCCACCTCTTATTACCCCACATTTAACCATTTTTGTACTAATGATTTTTGTTTTGGCCAAGGTGGATTGCATATCTTTCACAGTATTGTTTTGAGGGAGTCAGAAGCTTCAGCAGGCAACATGGGGATAACATGGCTCCATGCAGTAGACTTTTTGGCCAAACTTAGGGAAAGATGCAGCCTTGATTTCCCCCCACAGCCTTCTCTCTCCTTCCTCTCATTCCCCAGGGTTACCCATGGCTCCCTGCTCAGGGTCCCAGCAAGTGGGTTCCGGCAAGGAGCAGTTTAAAGGAGACCCTAGGCTTCCCCGTTCCTGCAGGGGGTGGGGAGGGGGTAAGTGAACTTCTGGCTTCCAACAATTAGGAAGGAAACGCCTCTCAGAAAGTCGGAATCTTCAGTAGGCAACATGGGAATGACATGGCTTCACCAGGTAGGCTTTTTGGCCAAGCTTAGGGGAAGATGCAGCCTCACTGCCCCCCACAGTCTTCGGAATTCCAGCACAGGACGGGAAGGGGAATGGTGAACTTCCGGCTTCCAGCAGTTAGGAAGCAAATGTCTCTCCGAGAGTTGAAAGCTTCAGCAGGCAACACAAGGATGACATGGCTCCATGTGCTCGCTCTTCGCTTGGCCAAATCACAGACCAAAGTGGTGTCTCGGAAACAACACCCTCCCTTTGAACTATTTCTAAAACATAAAAGGGACACGTGTATCTCCTTTTATATCACAGATGTATTCTCTTGACATCTATAATTCTTTTCTGAATATCCTCTTATATAGTGACAAATTTGCCCACTGTTTTTTTTTTATTTGATTGATTGTTTCCCCCTTTAGATCTGTTTTTAAGCAATACTAGTAGACAAGTATTTCTGTATAGAATTCATGTTTGAACCAAGTTATGAGGAATGTTGGACTTGATCCTTAGACCCCCAAATGCACCAACAATATCTGTGGCATTGTTTCTCTTTTGCATAGGCACATTAAAATGGGAAAATGATATGCAAACAAGCTCTTATCTAATAGGGATAGGAACACACATTTGGTAATGTAGTTAGACCTTATACCCTGAGTAATGGCATAATGATTTGGCTTAGGCCTCAGAAGAATGGGCATTGCCAATACACCCCTGAACAATGGATACCATCTATGGAAACAAACACAATTGTCTATAACATTACCAGGATGCAAACCTCTACCAGGGAAGACCTACCACTGCTCTGGCATTGATTTGCTCCAAGGAGGGCTCTCAACACCCAAACGATTCAGCAACAACCTGCTTGCAGGGCAGATCATTCCGCATCTAAAATGGTGTGATTAAACTAGAGGATGCTCTACATCAGCCTGACTTCGATGAAAAAAAATGCATAGAATCCAGAATCTTTAAATATAGGAGCCTGATACCAACAACAGCTAAAGTATGAAAAAGTTTCATCGGGACCACAGAGAATGACTTGGGTTGGACAGATTGGTATGCCTGGAGCCCAGAGTTACTCTTATGCCAATAAACTTCTTGGGTGAGGCCTTCTTGTAATCAAGCCAAGGTTTTTTTTCCCGCTTTCCCCATATTTTTCTGGGCCTATGCAAACAACGGCTATTGCCACTGTCACATTGTTTTTCTTTTTTAAGTGGCGATTACCACTTTACTATTTTTTTAACATTTATCCTTTAAGGAAAAAAAAAACAGTATACTGAACTTAAAAAGAAATAGCTGTAGTAGAATGCTTGTCTCGAATACAAGCGGGGCGGAGGGGAGCATTGGGAGGGGTAACGTTACACTGGTGAAGAGGGATGTTTTGTTTGTGACTATAACCCAACTATAATCATGTTTGTAACCATGGTACTTAAATAAGAAAAGTGAATTTATAAAAAAATTTATGCAGTAACTGAGAATTCAGAGCCCTTAACAAAGAATGTACTATAGATGTTCTGAGACATGATAAAACACAAAATTTATGAATACAATGGGGCCCGGGAGATAGCATGGAGGTAAGGCGTTTGCCTTTCATGCAGAAGGTCATCGGTTCAAATCCCGGTGCCCCATATGGTCCCCCGTGCCTGCCAGGAGCAATTTCTGAGTGTGGAGCCAGAAGTAACCCCTGAGCGCTGCTGGGTGTGACCCAAAAAACCAAAAAAATAAATAAATAAATAAATATAGAAATACAAAATAACTTTTCCAGTTGATACATCATTGTTTAATTAATGATAAAAAGTACTTAAGACTGGAACTGGAGTGATAGCGCATCGGTAGGGTGTTTGCCTTGCACATGGCTGATCCAGATATCCTATCCGTGGTGTCCCAAATGGTCCACAAGCCAGGAGCAATTATTGAATGCATAGTCAGGAGTGACTCCTGAGTGTCACAGGATGTGGTCCAAAAACCAAAAAAAAAAAGGTGCGCAAAACTCAAAGAGAAAATATATATAATATGTAAAACATCTAATTGCCTATAATTCTATAATTTTACTTCTCAGCAAAACCAAACCTATTTAGCTAGAAGAGATTAGAATACATAATTGCAACTCTAAAGAACTAAAACTTCCTGCCAATTTTAGCAGCAAAGGCTGAGATATAATATAGCAGCTAAGGTGCATGCTTTGCACAGAGCTAACCCTGGTTCAATCACGTATAGCCCCTGAACCCTCCAAATATAAGTTCTGAATGAAGAGCCAGTTCTCACTCCTGAGCACCTAAACATAGGTAGATGTATCTCAAAACAAACCAAAAGAAAAATATTTTCCTCAAAATTATGGTCAAGTTTGATGGAAAAATAAATGATTCCCAGTTAAACAAAATCGAATTGAGTATACTAGCACTAGACCTACACTATCAGAAGTGCTGAACAATAATTTAGAATAATTTCCATAAAAGAAGAAAGCAAACAAAATATGTTAAGCATGGTGGAAATGTTACAGAATAAGAAACAAAAGCAAGAATGCAAGAACAAGTATAAATCTTCAAAGTGGAGGGAGAGTAATAGAGAACTGATTTAGTTTAAGATACCAGCATACAAAATCACAAACTCTGTTTATCAGAAACAGATTGGCTAGTAATAATTCTAATGGTAACCTCAAAACAAAAGCTGGAAATCCTAGAATTAAAATAGAAGAAATTGAGAGATTCACCAGGAGAAACTTCATAAATAAAAAAATAATAGTAATTTATAGAAGCATACAAAAATTATTTTTAAAAGGGGTCTTGAGAGATCTCACAGGAATAAAATATTAAAAGGTTATTTAGTTTAAAGATTTAAGGAATGAAATTTCTATGGAGGAAATTGCAGGCAGAAAGATTAGGGATTCCAGAAATTCTATGTTAAGCTTTCATAGCAAAGACCCATTTCAGGAGCCTGGAAAGCCATTGAAATGCAGAATTCTGAAT
The DNA here is from genome assembly GCA_004027635.1 of Crocidura indochinensis. Classification (NCBI taxonomy): domain Eukaryota; kingdom Metazoa; phylum Chordata; class Mammalia; order Eulipotyphla; family Soricidae; genus Crocidura; species Crocidura indochinensis. The sequence goes on along the minus strand of PVKC010009958.1, from coordinate 7,611 downwards.
GTCAGAGACTAAGAGTAGAGATAGCTGAAACCCCTGGCTGGAAAGGCTCCAGCTCTGTAACAAAGATAGGGTAGAGAATATAAAAAAAATCAATCAACTGCCCTCAAATTCCCTTGGAAACCACCCTAGCAACTAACTGGGGAATGGGACCCGTTTATAAAGCCCACATGAACAATTGAAAGAAGCAAGTGTTGTCTAAGTTTATGTGGAGCCCAGGCACAACTCTTCCCCTCTAGCATATGGTACCTGCATCTACCTTTTTGAGATGTATACTTTTATATTTTAATGCAGGGTGTATGCTGGGGTCTCTTTGCCTACAAGAGAAATCCACATTCTCTCTTGAGCATGATGTTCTCTCATTCTCTCTTCCTCAGGACTTCCAAATAACTCCTGTTAATACTTCACTGTTCTCCTCTTCCTGAAATTCTTTTCTATTGAGTTAATTTCATTTCCTATAACACTTAAAGTTCACTGCAGGCTCATATCAGTCCTAGTCCCCACACATTCCAGGTGGCAGAGATGGATGGAGAGAATACATTATAGTTCCTTCTCAAGACTGCTGTCTCTCTCCTCCAAACTTCACAAAGTACCCAAGACACCAAATGCATCAAGGAATATAGATGATATATTTCTGAATATATATATATATATATATATATATATATACTTTTGATATGGTCGTTGTAACCTGGGGATAGATACCCAAAACTGCAATCGATGGCTCATAAAGCAACTTAAATCTTAATATACTAAGAAAACTCCATTCTGTTTTCCTTAGATGTTGCACCAGACAGCATTCCTACCAGAAATGAGTGAGAGTTCCTTTTTCAACACATGCTCCACCAAAACAGATTGTCCCCAATATATTTGATTTGTGCCATTCTCACTGGAGATAAGTATACCATTGCCTTCTTGTTTTTGGTTTTCCCTAATAATAAGTAATGTTGAACATTTTTGTGTACTTGTTGGCCATCCATTGGTCTTCCTCAGAGAAGTTTCAATTCCTTTCCAATCCCCAATAGTTGATACTGTGGGGCCCTAGTTTATGAACTGGGGAGACACCATCTTGTAAAGAGTCCATGTTAGATTTCTCTTTCTCAAAGCCTAAGTTTCCATTAAGACCACCCCAAGATATCTGGACATACTAGTTTATCTGGAAAGTCTAGCTGGAATAGTCTAGCTGGAAAGGACACAAGGGAAAAGTAGGAAGGTACCCTAGACAACAGCCAATCTTCTTAAAGGTCATCAGAAGCTAGAATCTCCTCATCTTCTCCCTATATAAATTGGCTGGTTTCCTTGGCTGGAGTTTCCTTATCCCTGCCTAGCCAGTTTGGAGCTTGTGGTTGATGGAATAAAGTATTGATTTCTTTGTTTTATTACAATTGCGCAGTCTTGTCTTTAGGCTCCAGACCCTAACAGAGATGGTATTTATATTTTTGTTGTTTATCTTTATGAGTAATTTATATTTCGATACCAGTCCTTTATCTGATGTATTGATTTCAAATATTTTCCCACTCAGTTAGCCATCTTTTCTATTTGTTTGTTTGGGGACCACAGCCAACAATATTTAGGGGTTATTTCTGGCTCTGCACTCTCAACTACAATAATGCTTGTAATCATGGTGCTTAAATAAAAATTTTATATTTAAAAAAATTACACATGCCAAGCTAGGAGGACTATATGGAATACTGGAGATTGAACCTGGGTTGGCAACATGCAAGGCAAATGCCCTACCGTCTGTACTATCGCACCAAACATAGTTGTCTTTTAAATTGAGACCATGTGTCTTTTGCCATACAGAAACATTTTAATTTGATGTAGGCCCATGTGTTTAGTTTTGATTTGCCTTTGTCAATGTCATCATAGCAGAGAATATTCCTTTGAGTTCTAGGTATTGAAGCATTCTGCCTATATTTTCCTCAATTTACTTTAAGGATTTAATTGTAATCTCATCTTTGATCCACTTTGAGGTGATTTTTGTATAAAGTGTGAGATATGAATTTACCTATAATTTCTTACATATGTTTTTTCAAATTTTCCAAGATTATTTGTTAAAGAGCCTATTTTTGTTCCATTTCATGCTCTCACCACTTTGTCAAAAATTAGCTGACCATATATAAGGAGTTTGTCATTGGATATTCTATTTTGATTCAATGATCAGAGTCTATATTCAATTAACATACTATTTTGATCACTATGACTTTGAAGTATAGCTTCAAATTAAATAAGAATTTTATTGGCTCTGGGTTTTTAGGAAAAACTGCTCTATTTTGATGAAGGTTCTTATTGAATCCTATTGAAAGCTTTCTCTTCATTGATTGATAAAATTGCATATTATTTATATTTCCTTTAGCTGATTTGGCATGTTATGTTAATTGACTTGTCTATACTGAACGATTTTTGCCTCCTTGGGATCAAGCCCACATGATCAAGGTCTATGGGGGGGGGATTTCTGTTTTGTTTTTGATATGCTATTGGATTTGGTTTGCAAGATTTTGTTGAAGATTTTTACATTGATGTTTATCAAAGGTATAATTGGTCTAAAATTTTCCTTTCCCCTGTTTTTAAGTATCCCTATCAGCTTTGAGTATAAATGAAATGTTGCCTTTGCATTAGGAAGAATTCTCTAAAATTCAATGTTTTCAAAGAGCTTAAGGATTAACAGTAATTAATCTTCTCTGAAGATTTCATAAAACTCACCCATAAATCCATCTGTACAAGGTTTTTAGTTTTGAGGAGGTTTATTTATTTTTTTTATTTTATTTTTTGTGATTTGCTTGTTCAGACTTTCTACGTCTGCTTCATTCCGTTTGAGATTACATGTTTCTAGAAATCTGTTCATATCCTCTAAACTCTCTAGCTAAACAGAATAGTCATTCATTTTAAGATTACAAGAGGTCTTGTTTTTCTGGGGGTTCTGTTGTAATTTCTTCCCTTTCATTTCTGATCTGACTTATTTGAGCACTTTTTGACTTCTTCCTCATGAGTTTAGCCAAAGCTTTTCTTTATCATGTTTATTCTTCCCAAGAACCAGCATCACTGATTCTTTGTATGACTTGCTTGGTTGGTTTCTATACCATTACTTTCTTCTCTGGCTTTTATTTTTTCTTTCCTTTCACTAGTTCTTTGGTTCATTTGTTGTTGGTTCTCCAGGGATTTAAGGTATCTATTTAGGCTGGTGATTTTGATCTTTTTTCTCTTTCTTTATGTGGGCTTGTATTGATAATGTGTTTCCTCCTTTTTTCCCAAAGATTTTGGTAACTTGTTTTTTATTATCATTTATTATTAGTAGTATCAAGGAATCTTTCTTGATTTACTTTGATACAGCTGTTTTTTAGTATATGTTGTTTAGTTTCCAGGTGATAGAGTTTCTACATATCTTCTTTTTATGAATAATTTCTTTGTAGCATTGCAATTTCATATGATTCTTATATTTGTCAATTTCTGTAAGTTAGAATTATGTCCTAAAATGTGATTTATACTGGATAATGTTCGTTGTGCACTAGAGAATAATGTGTATTTGGTATTTTGAAGTTGGAAGGCCCTATATAAATTCATTCATCCCAACTCCTCTAGGGTTTTCATTTAAGGCTCTTGCATTTTTACTGATATATAGTTTTGTGTGTCTAGCCAGTGGTGTCAATGGCATGCTAAAATCTCCCACTACATTTGTGTTTACATTTGTGTTTCCATAATGTGTTTCTCTAAGTTTGTGAGTAAAAGCCTTACAAATTTTATGAACCCAACATTTTGTGTGTATTTTTTTTTTTTGGTTTTTGGGTCACACCCGGCAGTGCTCAGGGGTTACTCCTGGCTCCATGCTCAGAAATTGCTCCTGGCAGGCACGGGGGACCATATGGGGCACTGGGATTTGAACCGATGACCTTTTGCATGAAAGGCAAACGCCTTACCTCCATGCTATCTCCCGGGCCCCATTTTGTGTGTATTTATTGGTTAGAGTTAGTATTTTTTGAACAATAAGTAATGCCCATCCCTGTCTCTAATTACTTTCTTTACACAGTATGCAATATAGTATGATAAAAGCATGTCTATTGTTGCTTTATTGATTTATATAATTGTTTTTCATTCTTTTATTCTGAGTTTATATTAATCTTTTGATTTTACATTTGTTTTCTATAAGTAGCAAATGATGAAATTATTTTCTTACTGTTCTGTGCCTTTTGATACAAAATTTAGTTCAATTACATTTAGAAATATTATTAATAAAAAGGTCTGTGTTGATCTACTAAGTAGATTTGTCAGTTTTACAATTGGTGATTTGACTTATATAAGTAGCCTTTCAGTAGTTTATTCAAGGCTGGTTAGTTATCACAAATGTTGTCAATACTGTTCACTGGAGACTGTATTTATCACTCTAATTTAAATGGTAGTATGCAGGATAGTGGATTCCAGGGGAAAAGTTTCTATCATTCATTAATTTGAAGACGTCATTTCACTATTATATCACCTGTACAGTTTTATATAGATCTTTTAATATTCTATGATGCTTCCTTCACTTTAAGATTTTCTATTCTCTTTGGTTTTTGACATTTTGATGACTATGTATCTTGGTGTTGTTATCTTTGAACCTATTTTGTTTTATGTGCTTTTGACATTTTGAATTTGTGCAGCTGCCTCCCTCCAGATAGTTGAGAAGTTCTCAGTTATTATGTCTTCTACCACTTGTTCTTCCTCATTAACTTTTTCCTCAATTCCTATAATCTGGAGATGATTCTTTGTCATTGCATAACTTATTTTTTTCTTCCATCCTGTTTTCTCTCTTCATTTTTGGCTTCCTTACTAACTCTGGGTTACAATCTAAGTTCTCCCTGTAAGATTCTGCTATTCTGGTTTGCTAGTTCTTTAGCTCTTTCATTCACTCATCCTCAGGAAAATCTCTTTGAATTGATTGAATTTCTTGGTCTAGTGATTTATTGATTTTACTGGAAAGTTCTTCCTTAATTTCTGATGCCAGACACAATCATTTTGATGGGTTTGGAATTAGATTTCTTTCCCTATCTGGGACTATAGCTGAGTTTCTTAGCTTCCCATTCTTCTCCAACTTTAGATTCCCAATTACTGAGAAGTTATCTATTAAGTTGTTTACACCACACAACTACTAACTTCTCGGTGCACCCAGAGAGCTTCATAGTTGTTTGGTTCTTCTCGAACTTTCTTTGATGAGGAGATTGATGCATGGGTGTTGTGAGAGATTGCACAGGACAAGAGATATGAAAGTATAGCTGAGGCTTAAAGGGAAGATGGGAATTCCCACCTAATATTCCCACCTAATATTCCCACCTAATATTGAGCCACTTTCCTTACCATCAGTGTAATTTCAGTATGCCTAAAAAATTGTTAATTATTTGCTCCATGAGTTAACTGAGATTTAAGGCTGTATACTGTCTGACAAGTAGAAGTGACACAATCCACCTGTCCCTATTATAGCAGATATATGTACAGATACTTTCATGCAGACTTCCTAGTGTCCAAACAGTGTCAGGTTAACAGGATAAACAGATGTAGCCAAAAACAAATTTCTGGGCTAGGACAGGATACGATGTACAGACAGACTTCTGTCTTACAGATATGTGACTTTATGAAGTTTCAGAGTGGAAAGGGGCAGATCTGAGCCCCCCCCCAAAAAAAACATCCATATATGTCTAGACTCTAGAGGATAGTTAGTATGATTCCTGGCCTAAGGGGTGAAATCTGATGGCCCAGGACAGAAGAATGGGATCCCCAGATAATTAGGCTTGTGGCTACAAGCAGTTTCAAGGTTAGGATGGTAGGTGATAAATTTCTGCATTTTTACCACAAAGATCTATTGGTAGACTCAAAGAAATAAAGAAAATGCTTGAAAGAATATTTGTACTCATGTTTATCGCAGCGTTATTCACAATAAACAAAATCTGTAATCATCCTTTATTTTCATTGACAGATTAATAAAGGAGTTATGATAGAGATACAAATTATATAGCCAACACTATTCGGTTATTACATAAAGCTAAATTATACCTTTGTTATGCATGAATAAAATAGGAGATAATTTTAAAAATGAAAGACAATAACTAGATGGTTTTATTCATATTTGAATTGTAAATAAGTAAAAAAAAACCACTAACATAACATAAAAAGTTAACTCTAGTACTAGAGTGTAGCACAGCTGGTAGGGTGCTTTCCTTGTAAACTTCCAACCCAGGTTCAATCCCTAGCATCTAATATGTTCTTCTTAATCCTTCCAGGAATAATTCCTGAGTGCAGAGCCATGATTAAACCCTGTGCATTAAACCCTGTGTAGCAAGAAAAAAAAAACCCTTCAACAAAACAGAAAAAAAGAATAACCCAAATCTTTGACTCACTGACAACTATTATAAGTACCCAAAGCAAAAGGAAAACTGAGGAAATTGGTAGAATAGTCATTTGGTAAAGTGATAAAACGTGGTGGTGGAGGTACAGTTAGATTGTACATATATGAAGAAGTAAATTTGTTCTATAATATTTCAAGGTTTCAAATAAAGGCCAAATGAATAATTGTATTGTAAATACAGAACTTTTTTCTTTATTACTATTTTTAAATAATATTTTTTATTTAAACACCTTTGTTACAAACATGATTGTGATTGTGTTTCAGTCATATAAGAGGACACCCCCCCATCACCAGTGCAACATTTCCACCACGAATGTCCCAAATATCCCTCCTCCCCACCCCACTCCCACCTGTACTCTAGACAGGCTTTCTATTTCTCTCATACATTCTCATTGTTAGGGTAGTTCGCAATGTAGTTGTTTCTCTAATTAAACTCATCACTCTTTATATTGAATGGGCAATTAATTGACCGTGAGTTATCATATTTAATTTACTTTGTTAAGGCTTGTTCTTAATATTCATGCTTTCCCTAGAAAACATAAATCTTACTTGCTTATCTTTATGTCTCTTTGTGTTTTCTCCTCTGGCCCATTTTCTCTCTTGAGTACTTACTCTCTTTCTTTCCCCTCACATCTAAGGAAGTTTCAATAAGAACGACCCCCCCAAATTTATTTTTACAACTCCTTTTTCTTTTCTTTAATATTTTATTATTTAATACTTAAATAAAATGCATGTGTAAATAATATTAGCTCTTTTAAAATACAATACAAACATTTTCAAATCATAATCAGACAAAAAACAAACTTCAAAACTACATGAACATAGAAAACATTAACTACTTCAAGCCGATAAGTATTTACAGAATACCTTTGATTAAGAGACAAGATTTAGGGGCCTGGGCCTCTGGCAGACCTCCGTATGTGCCGGGGCCCTCTTAGCCCGCTCAGGGTAGGTGGGTAGGGACTGGGTCCCCCTGCCCTCCTCTCCCCTTTCCTCCGGGTCTCCTGGTGGGATCCTTGGAGTAGCTTATGGGGCACCCTGGGTTTTCCCCACTTCCAGGCCGGCTCCTTCCTTCCTGGGAGCAGGAGTCTAGGCCAGCAAGTGTCTTCTCAGACCTCCGTATTTGTCAGAGTCCTTTTTACACGTGTCGAAGCTTAAATGGGGGTGGCAGATAGCTGTTCAAGTGTACTCAGGCTGTCACTGGCATGTTCATACCAGTCTATATGTCCCGAACCGCGCGG
>PVKC010009957.1:0-26230 GCA_004027635.1 Crocidura indochinensis | reverse complement strand
AATGGAGAAACCCTGAATCCATTAGGCCATGGAAATTTCCATACTTCCCCAATACTTACTGTGCCTATACAAAAAAAATGGGTAACACCAAATCCTGCCACTCCATTATTCCTTTTTCTGCTTTTTTTTTATCCGTTTTTGATATTTTCCTTCTCTTTTTTTCTTCCACCTTTTTTTTTTCACTCTTGTGGATATTATTCGGTGATTTTTCAATCTCATTTACTTTTAGTAGTTGATACCAAATTTTCCCTTCTCCTTTTCTTAACCTTTTTATCTCAAACAGAATAGCACAACTTGAAGCATTCAGACTCATAAATTGATGGGAGAAAAGGATGTCACCAGGGCCAGTCATATGACCATGCAGTGTAAATCTTGGGGGTGGGGGGAGAGCGGGAGAGCAGAGGAGGGAGATATGGGAGACACGCTGGGAACAGAAGTGGAGAGAGGACAACATTGGTGGTGGGAATGCCCTTCATTCATTGTCACTATGTACTGTAAATAATTCTGTGTAATGAACTTCAGTCACAATAAAAATTTAAATTAAAAAAAAAAGATATGGTTGTTGTATGTAATAAAACATATTTAAGAAAAGAGGCAAAACACTACAAAATATTAGGACTAGTGATGTCTTCAGCAAGTCATCTCTAAAGACAAGAGTAACAAAAACATAATAAAATAAAAATATGTCAAATTTCTAAATCTTCAATGCAGCAATAAAAATTATCATTCAAACCAAAAAACCGGAACCAGAGAGGGAGTACAGAAGGTAATGCATTTCTCTTGTAGTTAATTGATCAGGGTTTGGTTGCAGACATTGCATATTGTTCCCACAACCCTGCTCAGAGAGCAAAGCCAGAAGGAAGTCATGCGCATGCTTTGGAGACCTTAAAACCAAACCAAACTAAGACAAAAAGAAGGAAATCCTACTAAATGGGAGAGAATATTCACCCATCATACTCAGAAACTATTAGGTATATAGAAGAAAACATAGGCAAAAGATTCCATGATACTGAAGCTAAAGACATTTTCAAGGAGGAAACATCACTGTCCAAACAAGCAAAAACAGAGATAAACAAATGAGACTACATTGAATTCAGAAGCTTCTGCATTGCAAAGGCAACATCAACTAAGGTTAAAAGGTCATCCACAGAATGGGAGAAAATATTCACCCAATCCCCATCAAATAAGGAGCTAATATTTAACATATATGAAAGGTACTGAAAGAACGCAACAAGAAAAATTATATAATCCCATCCAAAATTGGGAGAAGAATTTAACAGACATTTACTCAAAGAAGAAATACAGATATCCAAAAGGCACATGAGAAAATGCTCACATCACTAATCATAAGTGAGATGCCAAACAAAGCAAAAACAAAGTATCATTTCACCTTACAGAGACAGGCACACATCACAAAGAACAAGAACAACTAGTGCTGACATGGGAGTGCGGAGAAAGGAACTCTCATTCACTGCTGATGGAAATGCCGTCTAGTTCAACCTTTCTAAAAAACAGTATGGATATTTTTCAAAAAACTGGAAAATGAGCTCCCATATGATTCAGCAATACAACTCCCACAAATATATATTAGGAATACAAAAATACTCTCCGCATTTTTATTGCAACACTATTTACACTTGTACGAATCTGGAAACAACCCAACAACTGATGTGTGGCTAAAGAAACAGTGGTATATCTACACAATGAACTACTATGCAGCTCTAAGGAAAATTAAGCCATGAAATTTGCTTATCATGGATGGACATGCATGAAATGAGGCAGATATAGAAAAAGACACACAGAATATTATACTCATCTTAGTGATTAGAGAAAAATAGAAGATAGTAAGGTAATAATTCTTAGAGACAATAAAGATAAGGACTGGAATGACCAGTTCATGATATCAGGTTTACCACAAATTGTGATGAACACAGTTAGTGAAATATCTGCACTAACAACTACCATGACCATGACCTAGTGAAGAAATAAATAAAATGCCTGTCCCACAGAAAGGCAGGGAAGGGTTGCTTAAGGAGTGAAATGGGGTACACTGGTAGTGAAATGTTACACTGGTAAAGAGTGGTGAACATTCAATGACTGAAAATCAACTGCAAATACTTTTGTAAGGCAGTGCTTAAATAAAATATTATTATCAAAAAGGATTAATCTTAGAAGAATGGACATAGTCCATTCACCCCTGAATCATGGAAACCATCTATGGAAACAATCACAGTTGTCTATTCTATACCATAACCAGGAAGCAAACCTTTATCAGGAAAGAAACTACTTCTACCCTGGCATCAACTTACTCCAAGGAGGGCTCTTTTGACACGCAGGCAATTTAACACCACCAACAACCTGTTTTCAGGGCAGAGTTCTCCACATTGTCCCTTAAAGTTGAAATGGAACCAGAAGATGCTCCACATCATCCTGATTTTGATGTAGGATCTGCACAGAAAGCAGGATCTCTAACTAAGGAAACCTGACCGCAATAACCAAGATTGTGCGAAAAACATTTACTGGGACCACAGAGGTGTTGAACAACCTAGTATGCCTGGAGCCCCGAGTTGGTCTTATGCCAGAATACTTCATCCATGCTAGAGTGGCCATTATCCAAAGACCTAGGAGGAACAAATTTAAGTGGGTTTTTGAAAAGGAAACCATCATAACATGCTAATGCAAATGCCAATTACTTCAGCCTCTATGAAAAACAGAATCTGATTTCTCAGAATATAAACTCACTGTTTTTTAAAAACTGGATTCTATAACATGTTTCTCAAGAAACAGATCTATCATCTAATTCGGAAATGCCTACTGAGTTTGTGTCAAAAAAAAAACCCACAAAAAACACTAATTTGAAAAGAAGTAAGTTTACTTATGTTCATTGAAGTTCTTTTTATTAAAAACAAAGTAACAAACTGTGCGAGTGCCCATTTACAGATGCATGGTTAATGAAGAAAGACCCTGGAATGCTTTCTGTTATAAGAAAAGATTGTCTTGTCTCTTGCTACAGAAGCTGGAACTGAAGAATTTTTTGCTAACAAAATTATTCACAAGGAGGAAGGCAAATAAGTAATATCAAATAAAATTATGACACTAGTGGTCAAGAGAGAAAAGAAGCAAAAACAAATAGGCTTTTATATGCTGAGTGTATACCTGAAGAAAGCCTGGTGTGCTGTAGAGAGAGAAATAGATTAAGAGGATTTTTGAGGTTAAGAACTGAGCAGGAAGAAACTTGTTTGGTGCTGTAAAATCTAGAACTTCCATGTTAGCATTTAGTCATTGAATAGTTATCAATGGGTAAATGACAACATTCTGTGGGTCAGCAGAGTATATTGTTTTCCCAGGTGATAAAAAATTATCCTTACTGCTATTTCTTCTAATGCTGCCTTATCTAAATCACAATCTCCCTCCTGGTGAAATTTTCTATATGCACCTCAATTCAGTTGCTTTATTTTCTGCTTCCTGAAGCTGTGAAACTTACCAATTGTGAAATTACCAATTGTAAGACCAATTGCAATGGATCTGTTGAGACACTTCCATAGGCCTCGGTTGACACAGCCTCCTGTACTCTTTTGTCATCCAAACTAAAGAAACAAAACATATAGATTTTATTTTATTAAAAAACAAGATGTCTTTAATTGTGAAAACATAAAAAAGGAAGATTAAGACCATTATTTAAATGTCAGATATTAGAATATTTTTTCCTGTATCTTTCTTTTTTTCCCTTTTCCCTCTCCTCTCTCCTTCCCCCTTTAATCCCTTCCCTGTATCTTTCATGATGATATCACACACAAAACCTATTGATTCTCTGCATTTAACTTATTATGCTGTGAACATTTTTAAGTCTAAATATGTATGATATTAACTTTCTGACTTTCTATTATCACAAGGCAATGATGTAATAACTTTAATCCCACAATGTATGCTTTTTCTTTGCTATGTAACCAAAGTTTAGTTTTATTATGTCTAAATACTAGTTGCTTTTTCTGTCAACAAATATAATATTGTTATTAGAAAACAAACTGTATAAACTAAATGTGTTATTTAGAGACATTGTCTAGAAAAGTCTATATTGGAAGGAAAAGATGCAATGATTTACACGTTTTCAGAAGTATAACAGCTATTTTTCTCAAAACATTTCTCTTCAATTATCCTACTATATTCATAAAAGTTTATAGATATTAAGGCACGGATTTATTCAGAATGATGTTTTTATCCTAACTTGTCTTTACAGAAAAATACAACTATGCATAATTAATACAGGTTAAAATAACAATTTTCATAGGATTTCCTGAATAAGTAAAGAGGGAAGTAAGAGCATAATAGAAGTTTGGGAAGTACTCAGAAAATTGGAGATTGGAAGAAAAATATGTCAATCTTTTTGACCAACTAGAAATACCTAAATATTCAAGGATACTGATAAAGAATAAATTTGATCAATAAACTAGATCACAAGCTGTGCATCCCCCCTTCCATTTTATATTATTGATAATATTTACAATAAATAGAACAATAGCACAATGCATATATTGTTCCAGTACCATATATACCACAAGAGTACCTGTATCCCTCTACCAATTGCCCAGTTTTCCCTCACATTCCAGGTAAGCTAGAAGTAGATAGACACTTTTTCAGTGTATTAAAAAACAAAGATATATTGACTGGATTTAAATTTAAATAAGCATATATTACTAAGAGGAAATTCATTCATTATACGTAGCTAATAGCAATTTAGTCTTTAGATGCAGTGAAGAGATTATGCCTTAGCAACAGGCTAAAGCAATATAGACTTCCCTATGAGAAATGTTCATTACTTAATTCACAGAAGGTAAGATTTAAGATAAAGTGGAGGCCTTAAGATTAGTATTATGCATTGCTATTCATCACACAATTCAATATAATAGCTAAGATCTGGAAGCAACCAAGATGTCCGATAAAAGATGAATGAATCATTGAGGCAGGAGTGGGGGCACAGCGATAGAGTGTTTGCTTTGTCCGCAGCTAACCAAGGATGGATTGGGGTTCAATCCTCGGTTGTCCCATATGGTCCCCCAAGCCAGGAGCTACTTCTGAGCACATAGCAAAGAGTAACCCCTGAGCATTATCGAATATGGCCCAAAACAACAAAAAAAGAGATGTGTGGATAATGATGATGCATATGTAAATATTTGAATACTACATAGTTGTAAGGAATTGTGCTATCATGCAATTCACTGAAACTTGGATGAAACTGGAAAATATTAAGTAAAAGTAAGCCAGAAGAAAGACAAGTACAGACTAATATCACTTGTTTGTGGTGTTTAGAATAACTGTGTGAGAAAATGTAATGGTTTAAATGGGGGTTGTTGAGAACACTCTTGAGCCCCAAGTATAGTGTGGAGAAAGAAATTGACTGGAGGACTAGAAAGACAAATGTGAAATAAGAGAAAGACAAAAGTGAAATCATGGTGGACAAAGGCCAAGAGAACGCAGTTGTTTTGGTGATGTTGAGAAAGAACAGAACTAAATATGCAAGTCACAGAGTCAATAATAATGAAATCATAAGACCCAATTTTTAACAACCAAATTTATAAAACCGTTCTGTTATGGTAACAGGCTACAGGATAAGGAGGAGGGTCATGGATAAATGCTAGCAATATTGATGGAGGGAGGTTGACACTCGTGGGTGATTGGTGCTGAAATATTATATGAATAAAACCCAACTCTAAAAAACTTTGTAAATCACAATGCTTTAAATAAAAAAATTAAAAAGTTTAGCAATATGAACATGATTTTTCAATGTGTGTTATTGAATTCAGTAAAGCAAAAACAGAAATTAGTTTTAAAATATAATTGTTTGGATAATACATAGAATATATAAGTTGAAAATTCTAGAGATGGCATTATTTTTTTTTAAATAAATAATCTACTCTTATAAAAAATGTGTTGGGGCCGGTGAGTTGGCGCTAGAGGTATGGTGTCTGCCTTGCAAGCGCTAGCCAAGGAAGGACCGCGGTTCAATTCCCCGGCGCCCCATATGGTCCCCCCAAGCCAGGGGCAATTTCTGAGCTCTTGGCCAGGAGTAACCCCTGAGCATCAAACTGGTGTGTCCCCCCCAAAAAATGTCTTATTTCAGCATTTTCCTCCTGCTTCATCATGCATCCAGAATAATGACCATGCTACTGAAAATTTTTGCTCATTTTATCTTTAACATATTAATTTTTTTGTTTACAAATCCATATTCTTTAGATACTCTAAGTATAAGAATACATTCTTTCTTTTTAACTCCTATTTTCTTTGTTTTATTTTTTAGTTCCTTTTTTTAATACATAACATTCAAATATATGCAGTACAATAAGAACTGGACAATTAGAGAAAATATGTTTATACATGATAGGAAATTTATTTTAATAATCGGGAATATATTTCCCCTGACAGTTGAAACCAAATATTAAATCTAAATTATTGTTTATTATGATGAACTTTCTGCAGAAAGGAAAGAAGACTATGTAAGGTACAGGATAAAAAATTATTAGAGCTATACCATTGAGTTCCTACATAATCAATGAGAAGAAAAAATTCCAAGTCATCGAAAATAAATATTCTGTGTTGTAATTGGTATATACATATATTCTTCTTGTCTGAAATATGGAAATATTGTAAATATTTCCTGATTTTTTTTGCGTGTATAAAGATGACAAAGAAGACGTTTCTAAGGTGCTAATCACTCTTTATTAAAGTTTCTAAGTATTTCAGCACTTGGGCTGGAAACACAGCTTAATAACTTTAGTACATATTTTGTATACAAGAGGCCCAGATATGACAACTAATGTCACAGGCTCTTTCAAATACATCTTGGGGAAATTCCCAGATAGTTGACTGAGAGTATATATTCCCTGAACACAATCAAATATAGCTGATGAATGAATAAATACTTAAACTATTATTCTGACAATGGTATGTCTGTATCAGAAACAAAGGGTTAAAAGGATCTTTTTATATCTTTAGTTAAATACCTTGATTACAAACATGATTGTAGTTGGGTTTCAGTCATATAAAGAACACCCCCTTCACCAGTGCAACATTCCCATCACCAATGTCCCAAATCTCCTCCTTCCTCACCGCCTGTACTCTAGACAGGCTTTCTACTTCCCTCATCCATTCACATTGTTATGGTAGTTCTCAGTATAGTTATTTCTCGAACTGCACTCACCACTCTTTGTAGTGAGCTTCATGTCGTGAGCTAGAACTTTCAGCCCTCCTCTCTTTTGTCTCTGAAAATTATTGCAAGCTTATCTTTTATTTTTCTTAAAACCCATAAATGAGTGAGACTATTCTTAGTCTGTCTCTCTCCCTCTGACTTATTTCACTCAGCGTAATAGATTCCAAAATACATCCAGGTGTAGGAAAATTTCATGACTTCATCTCTTCTGATAGCTGCATAATATTTTTAAAAGGTCATAGTTCCCTTGGAAAGTAGTATTTAAAGAAAAACATATCTTAAACAATTTTGGATCAGACCCATAAAATGTGCCAAACCTTTGCTTACCTCTTTTAGCATTCTGAACAATATTTGGGTTGATTATTTTCTTAAATATATTGAACCATATCCTCTTTGAGTTTCAGCAATTTTGTTTACCTATAATGCCTGCTTGGTATATGAAAGGTTAAATTAGCATTACTCGTTACTGATGAAACAGGTCAACCTGTAACCACTAAAGTTTTGGCATACACAAACTTTGTTTTTTTATGATGCCAAAAGACTAGTAACATTTCAATATTTTGCAGACCCAGTAATAACAAGAACTGTTCTTGTTCAATTGATAACTGCTTCTTTGATATCTTGCAATATATTTACTCTCTTTATGTCCAAAACTTTTTTCAAATCCACTATTTAGAACTGTAACTTAGGTATTTTTGAATCTGTAGTACATAATAATGCTCTACCCATTACAGAAAATCAAGACTTTATTGAGTCAGTTCATTAAGTGACCAATTATAACTGCTATTTCAATTATTACTTTTCTCTTGGATTACTAATGCATTCTATTTGTTGAGAACTTACTTGAGCCCGTTGACTATGTACTTTACTAAATGCTGTGTGCTTTATTGTTTACAAAATAATATCATAATGTTGAAAAATAAAAAAATCTTCAATGTAGAACATGTACACTGTGTGCAAAGTTGAATAATGGAGTCTCCTTACAGTTTTTGCTCTAGCTATTTTTCCACCTTACTCATATATATAATTATATTTCTACTGTATACAAATTGATAACTTGATATATGTACATAATCCAATATGACTACCACAATATTACTTAAAATGCAATCTTCAGTTACCTTTTATATAGAGAGTTACACTCAGAAATTTTCTAGTATACAGCTTTTATTAATTATAATACCATGCTACATACAATACTCAGATAAAACAATCTAGTTTTACCTAATACTAATGTAGCCACACAAAATACAAATTTCTTCTTCTATATAATTTTTATTATAGCTCATAAATGATCTAGAAAATGCATCTTTACATGAGTCTATTCAGTAATGTTTTTATATTTGTAAATAAGTTTATTTGAAATCATCTATAAAATAATAATTAGGTGAAAAGCACTAGGAGAACACATCCTTATTCTTATGTATGTAGTTAGAATTATCAGTGCTCTTTAATTCTACGTATAGGTTTGAGTCCCTCACTGTCATTCCATATTTTTATTTTATATTTTTGTTTTTGTGTTAGTCTACAGTCAGAGGTATTTTTGGTTACTCCTGCTATTCACCCAGAAATCACTCCTGACAGATCGAGGGTCTATATATGATACTAGAGGTCAAATTCGTGTCAGCCATGTCCAAGTCTGTACTGTCCAACCATGCATCTTTAATTTAGGTTTTGGAACCAAACCACTTACAGGTCATACTCCTAAATCTGCTCTGAAATCACTCCTGGTAATGCTCAGGAAACCACATGTGAAACACATGATACCAAATTTGCATACAAGGCAAACCTTTTTACCCACTCCCAAGTTCTCCAGCCCATCGTTTCATTGTTTTGTTTTGTTTTGAGCTACATCCAGTTATGCCCAAGATTCACTTCTTGTGGGGCGGTAAGGGTAGCCTGTGTGGTGCAGGGGACTAAACCAGGGCCAGCTGTATGCTGTAGGGCAAGCGTCCTACCTCCAGCCCTTATCCTTCACTTGGAAGTATGATTCTCCTAGAAAGAGTTCTTTATTACATTTTTTCCTATCAGCACATTTTTTGCTTAAGAACTGGGGAATAAACAGTTTGTTGTTTTGAGATATAGATTCATGTAAAAGATCATATTTCAGAATTTCCAATTGCTATTTCTTCTAGAATTATTCCTGTACTTTTCTTTTTCCTTTCCCTTATTGGAAAATGTTCAAGGTTTTCCTTTGGCTTTTTCCTGTGTGTTTTTTTCCCTCCCTTCCAATTTCTGGGATTAATACACAGACTTACACATGTAAGGCATTTGTATTTTGATAATTAACAATCACCATAGAATTCTTTCAGAGATCAAGCACTATGAACATAATTCAGGGAGCAGAAAGGGGTATCAAGTGGTAAGGGATCTGCCTTGCAAGTGCTAATCAAGATCTGACCTAGGTTCGATCCCCTGGCAATCCATATGGTCTCACAAACCAGGGGCAATTTCTAAGTACATAGCTAGGAATAACCTCTGAGCATCACCAGATGTGGCCCCAAAACAAAAGCTAAACAAAACCAAAAAAGAACATAATTTAGAATAGATTTCATAGGTTTCATAAGTAAAACATTTAAAAACTCTTGTATTGGACTATATATATATATACATATATATATGTATATATATATTGAGTCTTTAATACTATATATTTGTTTTGGAGTATGTTTCTATTTGCATTTAAAGATTTTCTTTTATTTTTATTTTTTATTCTATAATTTTGTCTATGATCTTTTTATATCTGATCACATATATTTAAGAAAAATTGAGCGTATAAAATTATAAATTGTTATATTAACCTTAATCAAAAAGATAAATATATAGAACTTTTCACCTCTCCCTACTTGAAATAATTAAAAAAAACTAAATCAAAAATCAAGAAATGAAGCTGTCTACAAATCTCACGTTTCAATTTTTATTTTAAGAATAGTATGTTGATGAGTAGATAAAACTAAGAATACGACATGTTTTATAACTATAATTCATCTCTTCATACTATTTTTTAATTTTAATACTCATAATACTTACAAGAACAATTACATTTTGTTACAGCAGGTGTAAAATTCACAAAATATTTGAACATTTATAATCAAGCCCACTTACCTTTATAAACAACATAACGGAATTTGTTGTAAATTCATAACAAATGTTCATAACAAAAACATTGTAACCCATCTTATGTATGTTTTAACATTTATTATTAATTTAATCCACATGGTAAGGACTGATATAATGAATTACCATAGGATTTTTAATGCCTGGCTATTTCTATTCTAATTAACTTTCTCTTTCTTTTTTTTAATATAATTTTTATTTTAATTATAGTGGCTTACATATCGTTCACAGTAATATTCCAGGTACATATTTACATTGAATCGGGGATTTCCCACCACTGAATTGTCCTCCCACATCCGCTCCCATCCTGCCTCCCAAATCCTCCACTTTCCCCCCAAGGGCGGCTAGAATGCGAGGTCCCTTCTGTGTCTAATTTATTACTTGGTCTTGGTATCTCCATTACTGTCCCCTCTAATTGGGAGATGGGACTAGAGAGTTCAAATTATGTGGTTTTGTTTGAGGAAGAGAAAAGTAATATAATGGGGTAAAAAATCAACTACGCCAACTATGAGCAGAGTCATTTTAGAGGCTCTCATCCTTGGTTTGAGAGACGAATGGGAAAAAAAGGTGAAACACCACAACAGTTCAAAAAAAGGAATCAAATAAAATATCCAGTGAGCACTGCAGCATTAAAAATATGCACAACATAATTGCCATGGTCGTTAGATAGAATATTGTTGGATACCGTGACTTAACAGTGGTCATTTTTTGCTTTAACCTTTCTGCCATATTTTAGCTTTGCAGCTTTGCATCTGCAAGCAACCTATGTACGGTTTTGCTGTAAGGCCTCTGAGCTATCAGAAAAACAAGCAGCCACAAAAACAATATGTAACACTTTTAGCCCAGTAGAGAAGGACACAACCTGGGACCACTTCCCTCTTTTCTGGAATGTATCCAAACTCCCTCTAGCCCATACTTGAGTTGGCAAAAACATCTATTATTGTGTTGTTTTTGCAAAGTCAATTTCTTAAAAGTTTGCCTAACCATAAACGTGTTTAGAACTCAGAAATGTAACTTGCAGACCCTTTCTCAAGGTCACAAAATGTCTCCATGGAAACTGCTAATGTGCAAGGTTATTTTGCCCCTCACCTTGTTGCCCACTTTCCATATTTGGAAAACTATGTTACCTCCTCTGTCCCACCCATTTTGTGATGTGCTCATTCCTTATTTGGAATAAACCAATGGCCTGCGTGCCAAAAGAGTGATTGATATTACTTTTGCCAGCCCCCTTTTGCCTGTCTATAAAAGCAGGCACATTCCCCATTAAAAAGCCTTTGACCGGATCTTTTGCCTTGGGCCTCTTTCTTTATTAACCTCTCCAGATTTTTTAACAGGTGTGGTGTGCTTTAAGTTCTGCTAATAAAGATGTGGTCGTCCAGAAGCCTCTTGTTGACTCCTCGCTGGCTGGGCCCTTCCGGAGGCTTCCAGGACGCCCGCAGAATATATGACAAGGCGCAAAAAGAAGAGAAAAGAAGAAAGAAAAAGTATATATATAAATAAAAAAATGGACAAGTACTTCAATATCCACCCCAAAACAGAGAAATCAACAAAAACTAGATTAAAAAAGATTATCTAGTGCTTTCTGTCTCTTCCCCCCCAACTTTCTTTTTCTTTTAAGATTTGTTAATTTGTTGTTGTTCTTGTTGTTGTTGTTGTTGTTTGGGGGGATTTGGACTACATCTGGCAGTAGTCCAGGCTTACTTGTGGCTCTGCACTGGAAAATTGCTCCTGGCAGGCTCGGGAACCAAATGGGATTCCGAGATCAAACCTGCGTCTGTCTCAGGCCAGTCATATGCAAGACAAACACCCTACCACTGTGTTGTAGTTCTGGCCCCAGCTAATTTTCTGTGTTGTGTGTGTGTGTGTGTGTGCGCGCGCGCGTGTGTGTTGTTCTTATAGATTCTAAACCTGAAGATGTCTATCTAATCATTCAGTATTACAAAATAACTTTTTTGTTTTGGGAATAAATGTAAAGGAATCAGTTAATAGAAAATGAATAAATTTAAGCCAGGACCTGGCCTAAAGATAGTATAGGGTTAAGGTACAAGTCTAACATACTAGAGTATTTGCTGCACATTCTTGCATTAGAATTACTCGGTACAGCCCTGGAAATCCCCCCAAGAACTACTGGGTGACTAGGATAGTCCCTAGCATTACAAGTTCTGAGGATCAACATTCTTGACCAGTTATCCAGAATGGTAATTGGGATTCTGAGAATCTCTTTGAAGGCCCAGATATGCCCATCTCCTCCCACACGCAAAAGCAAAACAGGAAAGCCAAAACAATTTTTTTCATCAAAGGAAAATCAAAACAGAAAGAGAAAAATATCAAAAGAAAACAAAGCACCTATAGGCCATAGTTTTCCAACAGATGATTAGATCGGAAGTTGGAGTATATATACACACAGTCCAATACTATGTAGCTTTAAGAAAGAACATTATGCAATTTTCATCAACCTGAAAGGAATTAGAGGAAATCATGCTGAGTGAAGTCTTCAAAAGGAAAGTGAGAGATGCAGAATGGTCTCTTTGGTCCCTTTCATATGTGGAAGTTAAAGATATCAAAAAGATAGCAACAAAGAAGGTGAAGATAATATAACTGTGAACTGATCCACACAGTTGACTTGTAGGTACGATGACGGGAAGGGAAAGATGTTAGGGTGCTTCAGGGAGTGAGGTGAATGAATACATTTGTGCTAGGTATGGTATTGCAATTATATATATGAAAACCACTACTAATAGTATTGAAAATTACAATATTTAAATCAATAAAAATTAATAGAAAAATAACGTGATTTACAGTATTATATTAATTACTCAATGCTTAAAGTGTGCTTGACCTAGGTTATGCATTCAAGATAAGATAGCTGTGATTTTGTTCCAATTCCACTTTATACTTAGAAGGTTGGAGAACAACTTAAAGATATGTGTCTTAGTGTTTGAGTACCCTGCCTGAATGATACTAGCAGATCCAACTGTAGCCCCAACATTTGAAAAGACTTAAAAAACTTATTAATATGTACTATACTCACCACTACTACCACCCACAGCAGCACGAGTTACTCAATTTAAAAAGTTTCCACCTCTATGGGACTCGTAGCTCAGGGGTTAGAGCACTGGTCTCATAAAAAGTTTCCACCTCTAATTGAACAACGTAAAGCCATTACAATTCATTTGGTAACCTCAATTTATAATATTAATTATATTTGCTGCAGCCCATAATGCCTAGAACAAAACTTTTGAACAATTTTAATCCCATGAGGTTGTTCTTATAAATTCCACATTTGAAAAAGCATCTTCAGTTCCTTAAATTTGACAAATTCAGTGCTAAGAAAATTAACAGCTATTTCCTTAATTATCAAGTCTCAGTTATCCAGATATTTTACCTTGTAAATCTTTACTAGTCAATGTTCTGTGATTTATGATCCTCCAGAATATCAAGCTGTCTTTATTTCAGATCTCAGCATTCTGTACCTAATCAAGGCCTAGTGAATGCTTGGCTTTTATGCCGACCTGTCACTGTACATGGCAGGGTTTAGCAGCATCAAAGAATTCTTCTGGTACACAAAGAATTCTCCAGTTAGAAAATAATAATCATGCTTCTGAATATGTTTGTCTGTGTTCATGCTCTTTCTCATCTTATAAGAGGAATATTCAGTAAGGCCTCAAAAAAGAACCAGTACTTAGTTGAGGTCAACCTCCCTCATTGTTTCAAAGACTTTCTATTTTTGAATGTCATTGTCTTTCTTACTCAAGAAATGTGAGAATGATTTAATGTATTATTTCCCTCTAAAATGATCTAATTTAACATAGATATAATCTGGTAACCATAATCCTTCTATGACATGACTTTTATATCTTCTGGAGTATAATGTCTCTGTCAGAAGTCCACTGCTTAAAATCATTAAATATAATATTACTACTAATTTAAGGAAAAAGCAGACTTCACTTTCATTCCACCCAAGTGGAATGAAAAAATATGATGAGGAAGACCATGACCTGTATCATTCCACTTTATATGCCACTGTTTATAGGTAGAATGATGTTTATATGTTGCTTTTGATCTTGTCTACATAAATAAATATATATTTTTCATATTTGCAAAGCACCTGAAAGATTTCAAAGTCATAAAGAATGACAAAACAGGTGCCAACAATAGCACTAATTGCACCATGACTATTGAGAAATACATGCTTATTACCCTATAAGTGATGATTAAAATTCAGGTATCATATAGGTTACTAAAACAGTAAACTAGAAACATAAAGATCAGGAACTATACCGGTCATAGCAGCTGATAGAGGCCCAGCTCCTGTATTCTTGAGATTATTTGTAATGACAATTATTGGTACATGACAATGGTGTTGAAAAAGAGAAGAGAGGGTCCAGGATAGCATAGACATTCTAAATTTCAGTGGTGAAATGTTCAGTGTAAATAATTAAGAGCATAGTATTGATATAGATACAGATATAAATATAGATATAACAGTGTAGATGACCATTAAGCATGAGTATATTGCTCATCCAAAGATCATTCCAAAGAGTACCTGGACTTGTCATCAAACCAAGAATTTATAAATCTGTTCAGGAAGGAATTAATGAATTTAATAACTGATGGATCAAACTCAGTGATGACTTTCACATTTAGGAATTTGAACTGTAGATAAAGATAACAGAATAGAATAGATAAAATGGAAGGTTTCAAAATGTATCCTGATTCTCATAAAACAACTGCAACATTCAATGTTCATTATTGTGATATTATGGTTGGCAACAAATAGCAAATAAATAACTGCTGTTCAACATTCCCACCGAATCTTCTCAGCCCTTTCTGCTTTCTATTCAGCAACTAATGTGTATCCTGCCTTGATATTTAATCCAAACTTTGTTAAATTTCAGATTTATTCAATTAAGTCCATTTTTTACTCTTATCATATACAAATCAATATATTGGTCTTTATGCTGATCCTATTTTTCTCTTATCAATCCATATTCCTGTTCTTTTATTTACTTTTATGGTTCAGAAAGACTATGAAGTTCTGATTCTTTTAAATATAAATGTCTTCATTATAACTAGAGCAATAATACAATAGGTGCTTGCCTTGCATGTGACCAACCTTGGTTCAGTTCTTTACATATACTTGTTCAAAGAGTGATCCCTGAACTCAGAGCCAGAACTAAACCTTGAGCATTGTCAAGTATAGGTTTCTTTTTCTTTTTCTTTTTTTTTTTTTGGTTTTTGGGTCACACCCGGCAGTGCTCAGGGGTTACTCCTGGCTCCATGCTCAGAAATTGCTCCTGGCAGGCACGGGGGACCATATGGGGCACCGGGATTCAAACCGATGACCTTTTGCATGAAAGGCAAACGCCTTACCTCCATGCTATCTCCTGGGCCCAAGTATAGGTTTCTGCATAGCACCACCTGAAAAAACCCTCTAAATTATAGAAAAAATAATAAATATCCTCATTTAAGTGGCTTCAGTGCCTGACAACTCCATTATCATTTTACATTAAAATGTACAAAATTGTTGTATAAATATATGTGTGGCTCATTATGAAACACTTTTGGTTTCTTTGCTTTCTTTCTCTGGTATACTTGGATTCTTGGATTTAGTTAATATAACTTAATTTATTGCCCTCAGATCAGAGTGAGCATAATCTGTGTCTCCTACTTGGATGCTGGGCTTTTCTATGCAATTGAATGATGCCCTTAAAATATCCTACTTTATCCTCTGACTGGTATAAGAATAAGTCAGTAATGCTATTTCAGACCATACTCAAACCTTCTAGATGTTTTTGTGTTAACTATAATCTGTGATAAAAATGTTTTAAAGAATATTTCAGCAAGAAAACCACTTATAGAGGTAGTCAGGGACATTCATGTTGGGAATTGAACCCAGGAATACTTCCTGTAATTACCTAATTCTTTGATCCATATTCCTGGCCTACAGCTATATATAAACTATAATTTTCAAAGCCATGTGTGAAACATGTACCGTAATTATTCCTATTTATAAATAAAAAAAGCAAAATTAACAGTTTTACAACTAGGAATAGGTTGAAGTGTAGTTAGTACAAAGAAGAGCTATTGTTTTTTATGTCTGCATTAATGAAAATAACTAGTATACATAAAAGTGTTCAACTACTGATATTTTAAATGTCCTACACCTGTGCTACCACTCTGACTCCCAGTGCTTGTTTTTGTCCTGAAGTTGCCTACTCTCATGCTATGTCTTCCCATTTACATGATTTTTATCTGTGGCCCCTTTGGAATATCCTGAAGTCCCACAGGTGCTCATAAGCTCCAAGCTGAGGAATACAATTGTAGAACATAAGACATTGAACTGAAGATAAAAATATTGTCAAACTTCCATCTTCACCTAAGTAATACCAGTAGGATTTTGAGATATTGGATAACTTTCATAGCTGTCTATTGTTTTAAAATGGAGATAATAAATTTTCCATATCTTTGCTAAAAATTCAAATGGCTTTTGAAGGTCACTATGTGGGAAGTTACTTTATAAATTTTAAATATGAAAGTCAACATAGATTTCTGGCTCTGCCATCTCATAAGCACATTTCTTAAAAATTACATGGACTATTAGATTTTTATAGTCATTTGTTCAAAATGCACATATGAAAAGACAATGTGTGAAGAATTCTGGGGAGTCAAGAAAAGCCTTTACAAGTGACAAAAAGATAGTACAGGAGGTATGACACTTGTCTTGCTTGGAATTGACATGGATTTGATCCTGTCATCTTCTAGAGTACTAGCTCCACTAGGAACTAATCCTGAGGGAATAGCCAAGAGTAATTCTGAGAACTGTAGAGTGTATCTCCCACGAAAAAAAATGAAAGAAAAAATAATTGAAAGGAAGAAATAATATGAAAGGAAAAAAACTGCTAAAAAAGACAAATATTTAAACTAAACTTGACATATCTGAGGAAAAATATATTAATGATGGTCCAAGAAAGTAAAAGCCTAAAAAGTTTCAAGTTTCTTCAAGAAGGTGAAGTAACTCAAAGAGTGATCCAGGAAGAGTCTAGAAAATACCAGTTATGTAGAGTGAGGAGAATCAGAGAGCTATAGCATCCTTAAGGAATAGGACTGTGTTTTTCAGGAAAAACACAAAATGCTATTTAGTAGAAGAAAACTCTTCTGAGGATGAAATTGGTAACCAAAAAAAAAAACCCTCTGATTTTGGAGAAATAACATCTACAAAGATTAGAACACAAAATGAAGAAAATCAATGAATGAGTTGAAAGAGGATTAAAAAAGATCTTAAGAACAGTGCTTATAAAAATGATCACACTCTTAAATGCTCTATACCAATAAAAGGGACAAGCACGAGAGAAATTCAGAGAGAGAAAGAAAGATAAATAGAGAGATAAGGGTATCTGCTATAGAGATGGGCAGAGGGAGGGCAGGGAAGACTATGGGAAGCAAACTGCAGACATGGGTGGCATGAAATGGGTACTGGTGAAGAGATGGATGTTGAGCATTGTCTGACTGAAAGTCAATCATGAACAACTTTGTAACTGTATATCATGATGATTCAACTGAAATTTATTTGTAAATGTAATATTTCTATAAATGGAGTTTTTCTAATGGATTACTTAGAACAGTTTATCATGAATAATATGTCATATTAAATGAAACATCTGAGATAGTTTAAAAAATAAAATGCTAAAGATAAAAGCTTTCCAGCAATATAAAAATAGCATGTCTAGATAACCAAGTTAACCAATTGGAGATCATTTTAAGACACAAAAATTTTGAAATCTGGAGAGCAACATGTGATAAATATAAAATTGACCAGCAAGCAAAAATAGTTTAATTTCTTAATATTTATTTTATATAACATTAGCTACATGATAATATAAAGGAAAAGAAAGAATTTCATAGTTTTTCAGTGTATGTTACCATACTAAATGCTAAGTACCAGTCTCTTTTCATCAAGAGAAACTTTTTAAGCATATAAGTGATATACATAATATTTTATGGTAATGATATTGTCATCAAACTGCCTAAAGGGAAATCCTTTTCCAAAAATTGTCTGGTAGGTGCTGGAGCAATAAATAGTAGGTAGGGTGTTTGTCTTGCACACTGCCAGCCAGAGTTGGAGTCCCAGAATCTCATATGATCTACAAACCCACAACAAGTAATTCCTGAGTAAGAGGCAAGTATTACCCTGATGACTGCTAGTGTAGCTCCAAAATAAACAAAACAAAACAAAATGAAAATGCCTACCAGAGAGGCAGTATGAGGGACATGAGGAAAACTGATGATATTTGTGGAGGGAAGTGAGGATTGGTAAAGGGATTGATGTGCAAACAATATACATCTGGGTCACAATCATGAGTAAGTGTTTCTAATTTTAATCGAATACTATGAGAGACATAGCTTAAAAATTCTTTCAATCGATCCGTCCGGGGCTGGCCGTAGGCAAGGCAAAAAAAAAAATTCTTTCAATCATGAATTTCAATCTTGAGTAATTGTTTCCCTTTTGAATTCACAGTATATTAATAAATTATATTAAAAATTACAAAAGATAGTCACTAGAGTAACATGACTTGGCATTATTTAAAGTTATTAACACTAATTATCCACACTTACAACTATATCTCAATAATTTTCTTTTGAATACTGGACAGGGATTCCAAAACTACAAAAATGCTTTACTAGTAAGATTGCCCTAAAATGAACACAGGTCATTTTTAATATTGTCTAACTTGAAAGAAGTAATAAAATTTGAGGCTAGAAAATATTTAAACTGATACAGCGTTGATTCTTTCACTCAGTGTTATCGTAAAAATTCTTGACTTTAAGAAACAGAATAGTAATCAACAAGTGCAATTAATCAGCAAGTCTTACATTAAAGGCTCTGAGGTATTTCCTTGAAGGAAGCTCAAGAAATAAAGCTTACAGCCACAAAGATAGACTTCTATTGAGTCATAGTTGACCTATGCACATAGTCCATTATTAAAACAAACGCAAAAAGGTCACATGCCAAAGAGCAAGGAACTAATGTAGGTTGTAGACACAGTCAGATAAGTCATTAAATGAATCCCTTTATTTCTTGGATCTTAGTTTAAAAGGGATTAGCTTTTGACAAAGGCCCACATGCTTAGGACAATAAGTCAAAAGACCCAAACAATTTAGTTGACCTTTGAAGGAATATGATGATCTATGGGCAGGTTGACACACAGGAAGGTTATTTAATGCTTAACCTGGATTTGCATCTTTCTGGGACACAGATGGTAACATTATACAAAGTTGGAACTAAGCCCCAGGAAAGAACACACTGTCAATTGTTGCATACCCAAGAATAGTGTTAGAAGTTAAAACTTTGGTTGTACTTAAAGCCATGTAGCTCTAAAATAATAAAACTTACATAAAATATGTTGAAATAATTCTCACCCATATATCTCCTCATTTAATAAAATTACATCATTGTCTAGTCTTCTATATACTTCATTATTTTCCACTGCTTGCTGTAGTTATTGCACTCACTGGACATGTAATGAATATTTTTTCATTTTACTGTGTTTATTAATTCCTTCAAATTTAACTCAAAATTCTTTGCATTCATCAATACCAATATAACTTTAAGCAACCTTTATAAACATATATAAACTTTTAAATATATGTTCTTTGATAATTATTTATTCCATATTCATAATATATCAACCTATATTGGCATATAGTATTTGCAAAGAAAGTATTAAGAACTGGAGAAAAATATATCTAAAATCTAAGGAGTCAATAACTTCAGTTTACTATATATATACATATATATGTATACATAAACTTGGATTTTTATAATTACTGATTAAGATATTTGTGGAAAATTAAATTGCACATAGTAAAAGCATTAAAATCCTGCTAAAAGAACTAAGGAAGATTATTATTAAAATATACTAATTAAGAGACTGAGAGATAGCATGGAGGTAGGGCATTTGCCTTGCATATAGAAGGGCTGTGGCTCAAATCCCAGCATCCCATATGGTCCCCTGACCCTGCCAGGAATGACTTCTGAGCACAGATCCAGGAGTAACCCCTGAGCGTTGTTGGGTGTGACCCCCCAAAGCCAAACATATATATATATATATATATATATATATATATATATATATATATATACTAATTAGGCTCAATTATACACAATATCAAAAAGTTAGGGGAAAGCTAAGTGGGGAAAGAAAATGACTGGATAGCAGATGCAAAAGCATGCAGACATGGAATTGAGTGTCTTTATTTAACACGTAGGATTTTGATGTATGGCTATCATATATCATCACCAAAGAAGTTTCAAGGAGAGTCATCAAATGTTGCTTCTTTTTTCACCAACCTATCTCAGTTTATTCGTCTCAGTTTTATAAATCAACAAAGCTCAGCTATAAAAGGTGCCATTTCTTTTGAATAGTAAAACATTGAGTAGAAGTTGGGTAAGTTTCAAAAGGAAGCAAACCATAAAAACTTTTGTACCATGAAAAGGATTTTCATGTCACAGGAAAAACTATTTACAATGCCAAGCCCAGCATGAGTAAAATATTCCCTCCACATTTCCCCAAGCCTATCCCCTTGGATGACACAAAATAATTACTTTTACATTGATTATTACAACTGAATGACAATGAAGTTATTGGGGGAAAATCTTCAATAAAACAAGTTTTTTGAAAATTATTACCTCAACAGGTTATTAAGTCATTGTTGGGAGGTTTACCAAGCTGAATATTGCTACAAGTTGAGTATTCTCTGATATCATTTGAAAAGAAGAACTTAAGAAAGGCAAATACATAAAATTAATAGCAGTTGTAAGGTGACTATTAAAATCTGAAATGCAAATTTTCAGAGAAGAGAAATACAATAGTTCTCATTCAAGAATTCCACATCATTTGACTATCAAACATTATCCATATACAAAATAATACTCTGTACAGTTTGCATTTCAAATATATTTGCCTCCTTTAGAAAATAATTATCTATAAATTTTATTCTGCTGAATAATTGCTTATTATATTCATGCATCAAAATTATTTTAATTTTTTTATGATTAATATCTTTATTAAGCAGTATGATTACAAACATGTTTGTAGTTGGGTTTCAGTCATAAAAATAACACCCCCTACACCAATGCAACATTCTCACCACCAATGCCTCTTGTCTCCCTCCTCCGGCACCACCTATATTCGAGACAGGCATTCTATTTTAATTTTATTATTTGAAATTATTTTTGATTTTATCATTTATGCTATACCTGCTCATGCTCAAGGGCCATATCTGGCCCTATGCTTTTAGTCTACTTCTGGTGGTGATTGGGAATTATATGTGGTGTGGAGATAAAAGCCAAGTCATGGCCTCCATAATTTTACAAAAGACAAACTTTTACCCTCTCTCTTGTCCATAAATAATACTTTTATAAAAAATAAAATCAATGTTTTTGTGAATGCAATATTTACAAACATTTTCTTTATTCTAACAACTGTGAAAATAGTAGATTTGTACTATTCATAGGTATATTACTAGTAAATTAAAGTAAACATAATTAAAATGTCCAAAATTGACTCATCCACCCCTCAAAGTATCTTTGCAATCCACAATACACAATTCATTCCAAATAGGATAATGAAATACTTGTTTTCTCTCTTATAGGAAAAAAATAGACATTTTAAACTTTGATATATATGATGGTTGAAATACTCTGAGCTATATAGATTTTTAAATACTCTTTAATTTTTATCACCTATGAAGTTTATGTGGAATTAGATGATGAAATTCTGACAGTCTCTAGAACACTTCAATTATTATGTCCTAAAATTTTTGTTAATAAATATTCACTCAAAAATGAGCTCATACATGCTTTTATGAAAAGGATTAAAGTTTTTTTCTCCTTCATTATCTTCCTCTTTTGTACACAAACATAACTTGGTATTGGATTTTCTGTTTTCATCAATGTCTTCTAAGATAATTATTACTCTATTATAAATAGATGAATCCCTGGTTCCTACTTGCAATTTAGCAAATTAATACATTAAATAAATGTAATAAATTTATTTGGTAATAGTAAGATTATTTTCCTAGCTATGATCAAGAGAAATTTTAAAAACTTAAAGTCTAGTAAATTAATAATAACATTTTACTGGACTGGATATATATTGAGATCCATCTTGATAATATTATGACTCCATGTAGTATATAATAAATTACTTTTTTTGTGGTTTTTTTGGGTCACACCCGGCAGTGCTCAGGGGTTACTCCTGGCTCCATGCTCAGAAATTGCTCCTGGCAGGCACGGGGGACCATATGGGGCACCGGGATTCGAACCAATGACCTTTTGCATGAAAGACAAATGCCTTACCTCCATGCTATCTCCTGGGTCCCATAATAAATTACTTTAAAAAATAAAATAATGGGGCCGGGCGGTGGCACTGGAGGTAAGGTAGGTGCCTGCCTTGCCTGTGCTAGCCTAGGACAGACCATGGTTCAATCCCCCGGTTTCCAATATGGTCCCCTAAGCCAGGAGTGACTTCTGAGCGCATAGCCAGGAGTAACCCCTGAGTGTCACTGGGTGTGGCCCCAAAACAAAAATAAATAAATAAACTATCTAGTTATATTAATGGCATTTGTATTTATATAGCTTGTATTTATACGTCATATATTTAGCAAATTTTATGTACTTGTATGCATACACATAATCAATGTTCTTTTACAGCTTTAAACATACTCATACAATTTCCAGTCAGACTACAAGATGAAGTAAAAGAAATAAGAAAGGAAATTAAGTAAAAAATAAGCTGGAAAACTAAAAGTTGAAGCATTATTTGTAGTGTCAGCAAAATATAAATTATAGAGATAAAGAATTGTAAATAATTAAATGATCTTTTAGAGATAGTAATCTTGGTTGAGTCTAGTCATGAAGAAATAACTAGGCTTTCACAGTAGTTCTCATTTAAAAGTAATCATGTAAATGTTATCAATATTAATTATCTAAACAATTATTTTACCAATCCCTATACACATAATACTACACCTAATACCTAAGAAAGAACAGTACAAGTGAATAAAACTATTTGCAATCATATATAATAGCACAAGAAAGTGCTTAACATTTTCATCTAATGAATATTCTCACTTTGTATGTATTGTTAGAATAATAATAAATGACTAGTATATGTAAGTATATGCATAATATATAATGACATACAATTCTGGACCACTCTATCACATTTGTTAAGTACAATCTACATGCTCATAACATTAAAATTAGAGCACATCTTATGTCTTATATTTTTCCTTACAGTAATAGCCTCTGATTGATAAAACATTGTTTTATACTTTACAAATAATTGATTATAGCAATTATGTTATTCTGCATATCCATGTCAATATGCTAAATTTTCGTTAACTGCTTTTGTATATAAGTCACAAGAACAAAAGCACTTTTACCAGTTAGTCAATCTTTGCTTTCATACTTTTCCCACCAAGTTCCAAACACTGCATTAAATTCAAATATTCAAAAACTAATATGTTTAAAAAGAAGAAAAATAAGAAGTAAGGAGGATAACAATTTTTCACTATTATTTAAGGACTTCCTTAATAATTTTAATGGAAAAATAAGTATATAATAAAATAACTCAATACTTAGGCTAAGTTGTTTAAAGTCTTATTATGATTACCTAAACAATTTCATGATTTTAAATGTTTAGCTAAACCCTCAAGAAGAGATTTAGCAATACATGAGTATGTAAAAAACTTTCCATTCCACACATAGGCCACAATTTCTTCATTTTTTAAATTAACAACTAAATAACTTTCCCATATCTTGGCATTTAAACAATAGAATTCATATTACGTTTCTGAAATATGTATAAACAAAATTATAAATTTATATCAGAAGTATGTTCAACTTTGATGACATAAATTATTTTCAAGTATCACACCCTACAAAGTAACCAACCAAATAAATGGAATCACCTTACAATTTGACACTTGATTGATAGATGGTGCAGCTCAGGTCAATCTTGTTTCTAAATCTTCTCTGACTTCTGACTTTTGCATTTTTACTTTTAAGTAGTATTTCAGATATTTATTTGTTCCAAAATTCTACGGTCTATTTAAATGATCAGAACAGAGTCAATGGCATTTGATTTCTTAGAGTTTTTCTATAAGATTTAAATTGTCATTAATATTGTACTTATTTAATATCTGATATATATTTTGCCTGTGACCAAGTACAATAATATCTGGATCTTGCTTGCATTTAATTTTAGTCTTTAGATTTAATCTTTTCTCTTACTCTGAAGATAAGATCTGCTTACCACCAAAGTGTATTAGCTTTTAACAATTATATACAATAAAATATTTCTATATTTATTTCAAATTCAGTTCAAATTGTATTCCACCTTTCAATCACAGGTGATTCCTAAAATATATTACTAGTGACTATTTATGGGATATTATTTCTGTAATATGGCATGTCAGTTGCAAAGAATTTTGACATATTTCTGACAACTCAGCAATCTGTATCCAGATATACAGAGAATTAAATATATTTTATTTATTTTCCTATTTACATTTTAATAACATTTTAGAATAATTTATCAATGTCATAAGTATTGGTATATGACAAAATTTGTTAATTTATATTTAATTGCATATTGTTATCAAATATTTTAAATATTTGTCAAGAAATACTTTTTTTTTGGTTTTAGGGTCACACCCACTAACTTTCAGGGTTTCCTCCTTGCTATGCCCTCAGAAATCGCTCCTGGCTTCGGATACCATATGGGATACCTGGGCATCGAACCTAGGTCCATCCTGAATTAGCTGCATGCAAGGCACATGCATACCACTGTGCTTTCGCTCCAGCCCAAGAAATATTCTTGATGGTGTAATTGATGGTGTAATTACAATCATTTTGTGTATCTGTATACCTTAAATGCTGCCAGGCATAAAATGATAAAACATGGAACTAAACTCAGATAGAAAAAGCAAATCCTACATCTCTAAATCGTGACATATCTAAACAGTTCCATCAAAATAAATGAATAGAAGGGGAAAATGCAACAAAAAATATGAAAAGCTATACATTTCTTATGTAAGAGAACACAATTATATAATTATAAATATTCCATTGTATATTGTATAACTGTTATATAACTCAGTATTTCAAAAGTAAATTCTTAATATGATGCCAATAAACATCAGTGATTTTTCTCCTTAAGGGAATAATACATAATTAAAATTTAAATTTTAATATTAAAAGAAATTTATGCTCTATTATATATTGGGGATAACATTCTCAAATGGGATAAATAAATATTATTAATTTTGTTAGTGTTTCTTTCAAAATATAATGTAACAAAGGATATTATGACTTTGTGAAATTAAAGAGATATATCACAGTATCATTAGTTGTCATTTGTGTTATACACAATTCAAAGACAAAATTACAAAATTTTCTTTGAATAAAGCAAACTAAAAGCATCAACAAAATAAAATATTACTAATAGCTATAATATAGCAATGTGTAGAAATAAATATCTTAGATATTAATATTATATGACCAAAATTTGAGTGATATACATTGTTTCTATTAAAATATCACTGCTTGAATCTGGAAAAGGTTCTGCAGAGTGACATGAATCAGAATTCTCTCTCATGTGGTATATAAATAAACAAGGTAATAAATAAAGGCTCAAAAGCAATAGACCCTGAGATGTGGTCTACATTAGTGTATTTATCACAGGAATAAAGGTAGGTTAGGATGTTGGGGAAAGTGGACACTAGAGTACAGTCCCTTGTGCTGGATACCTTTGTTCAGGAAACATAAGCTTTAGGTATTCTAAAGCTAAAATTTTGAAAATGTTATTTAAAATTATATCTTAAAAGTTGAATGAGAAAAAA
>PVKC010009956.1:0-26122 GCA_004027635.1 Crocidura indochinensis | reverse complement strand
CTGTGTGCAAGGCAGTGCCCTGTATGCTGCACTATCTCTCTGGTCTTTCATTGATTTTCTTCTATTTGTTTGCCTCCCTTAGATACATGGAGGCTTCACTTTCAGGCTACTTGCAATTTCTACCCAAGTGTATCTCCAGGCCAGTTTTCCTTAGGCTTCCCTGTGGCTTGCTGACCTGCTTGGGTAAAGTTCCTGCTAGGGACTTAGTGGTGGTAGGTTTGGGCTGTGATAGTTGTTAATTCTCTTGTGAAAAAGAGCAAGTGAGGGGCCAGAGCGGTGGTATGGAGTGGTAAGGCTTCTGTCTTGCTAGCCCAGGACAGACCGCAGTTCAATCCCCTGGCGTCCCATATGGTTCCCCAAGCCAGGAGCAATTTCTGAGCATATAGCCAGGAGTAACCCCTGAGTGTCACTGGGTGTGGTCCAAAAAAATAACAACAACAAAAAGAGCAAGTGGATAAGATAATCCAAGATTACTAGCAATCATTGGATTTGGTTTCTTGCTTTTATGAGTAATAATTAAAAAATTAGAGAGGAGACCTTGCAGTAAGCAATAGAGTTGAATTAGCCTTCATTTAGCCAAAAGACTTATTCTTTTTTTTTTTTTTTTTTGGTTTTTGGGCCACACCCGGTGACGCTCAGGGGTTACTCCTGGCTCCATGCTCAGAAATTGCTCCTGGCAGGCACGGGGGACCATATGGGGCACCGGGATTCGAACCCATGACCTTTTGCATGAAAGGCAAACGCCTTACCTCCATGCTATCTCCCGGGCCCCCAAAAGACTTATTCTTAAATCAAGGTTCATGATTGGATGGTGCCTTCATTTATTAATGAGTATGGTAATAATTATTAATAAGGCATTCTCTTTGGTAGATAGCAAGTTTGGTACTCTTTGGATTTAATGATTCTCACTCCAGGTTACAGAGAGTAGGTCACTTAACTGTTTGAATCAATTCACTTTTGAATCAATCATAAAAGTTTAATGGAAAGTGGTCAGTTATTTGATTTTTGGGCCACACCCAGTGACGCTCAGGGGTTTCTCCTGTCTATTCGCTCAGAAGTCGCTCCTGGCAGGCACGGGGGACCATATGGGAAACCGGGGGATCGAACCGCTGTCCGTCCTAGGCTAGCACAGGAAAGGCAGGCACCTTACCTCCAGCGCCACCGCCCGGCCCGAAAGTGGTCAATTATTGAATTCCTCCTTCAATTGAGTTTTAGGGGGCAGTACTTCTGTAGTTAACCTTGAATATTTCATCACACAGAAAAACCAAAAAATATATCCTGTTATTTGGTTATAAATTTCAGAGCCTAATGAGTATTTAAGTTACTTTTAAAAAACCTGTTTATTTTATTTTATTTTATTTTGGTTTTTGGGTCACACCCGGCAGTGCTCAGGGGTTACTCCTGGCTCCATGCTCAGAAATTGCTCCTGGCAGGCACGGGGGACCATATGGGGCACCAGGATTAGAACCAATGACCTTTTGCATGAAAGGCAAACACCTTACCTCCATGCTATCTCCCGGGCCCTCTTTTGATTTTTTTTTTTTTTTTGGTTTTTGGGTCACAACCGGCAGTGCTCAGGGGTTACTCCTGGCTTTATGCTCAGAAATTGCTCCTGGCAGGCACGGGGGACCATATGGGGCACCAGGATTCGAACTGATGACCTTTTGCATGAAAGGCAAATGCCTTACCTCCATGCTATCTCCCGGGCCCCTCTTTTGATATTTTTAACTGAAGGATTTATATGTTTAATTCTATAAGTGGTCAAAATCTTAGAGGAGGCTGGAGATATAGCACGGAGGTAAGGCATTTGCCTTGCGTGTAGAAGGTCAGTGGTTTGAATCCCGGCGTCCCATATGGTCCCCGGGCCTGCTGGGAGCGATTTCTGAGCATAGAGCCAGGAGTAACCCCTGAACGTTGCCGGGTGTGACCCAAAAACAAAACAAACAAACAAACAAAAAATCTCTTATAGAAATTAATTTTATTGGGAGGTTAGGTAGGTTTTAAAAATCTGTATATGTTTAAAAATCTACCACACTTAGTGATTAGATGCAGGTCTCATTGGACTGTTTAGAAACTGCTTCTTCTGGTTTCTATTATTTTATACAAGCAAGCATCATTCTCCACAATGGGCATTAGTGAAGACATAATTATGAGTTTTATGAGGGTTGATATTAGAAGATTAGCTTTTGCTGAATATGGTCATCTGAATTCATGTGACATTACTAATCTTGAAAACTATTAGTACTGGGCCAGAGTGATAGCATAGCAGGTGTGGCATTTGCCTTGCATACAGCCGACCCGGGTTCATTTCATATGGTCCCCTGAAGCAGCCAGGAGTGATTTCAGGAGTGATTTTCTTATTTTAAGAGATTGAGAAATACATGGTGAAATGTAAAAGATTCATTTTCCATAAAGCTACAAGCTTAATCAGCTATAAAGAAAAACATAGAAGATCCGCAGAGCTAGCTGTAACCCTTGAGTGCTGCCAGGTGTGGCCAAATAACACAAAATAACAGAAGAAAGAAAAGTAATAGTACTAATGGCAACACATGAAGTTTCTTCTCTCTCTTTCACATTGTAATAAGTTGGTGATAAGTTGTTGATCTCTCCCATATTAAAGCACCATTGCTTTTCTGATATATAAACCATGCATACATGGTATCATTCTTCTGAAATGTTTTTTCTTTAATGGGCTGATACTGGATGATTTCTGAGGGCCGGAGTGATAGCACAGTGGTAGAACATTTGCCTTGCATGCAAATTGCCAGCCAACCCTGGATAGACCTGGGTTTGATCCTTGACATCCCATATGGTCCCCCGAGCTTGCCAGGAGTGATTTCTGAGTGCAGAGCCAGGAGTAATCTCTGAGCAATACCAGATATGGTCCAAGAAAGCCATATATTCTTTATCTCTCTCTCTCTCTCTCTCTCTCTCTCTATATATATATATATATATATATATATATATATGTTTGTGATATTTTGCATCTATGTTCTGTGGTTAGAGTGCCTAGATAGTCTATGTATCCTGAGATTACCAGGCAAACCAGACTTCTGTCAGCAGACATGCCACAGATCTGACAGAGACCAGAGCCAAGGCCACACCTTAGGTGAGACCAGTCTTCATGAGGCATTTTGTACAGTTAACTTTCTCTTCTATGTTTTTCTTTTTTCTTTTTTTTTTTTTCATGTCAGAAGGGTCATGTGCTGACGTCATAACAAGATTGAAAGGGAGGCACATGTCACACAGGCGTGTGAAAACCCGATCATCATGCTTATGAACCGGAAAAGGATCTTCTATGTTTTTCTTTATAGCTGATTAAGCTTGTAGCTTTATGGAAAATGAATCTTTTACATTTCACCATGTATTTCTCTATCTCTTAAAATAAGAAAATAATGATGGATGCTTTTAATTTAACTTCAGTAAAGTTTAAACTATTTTTTTTTTTTTTAGAATAAAGGTTCCCTTCAATTTGAAGACAAATGGGATTTCATGCGTCCGATTGTTTTGAAGCTTTTACGCCAGGAATCCGTTACTAAACAGCAGTGGTTTGATCTGTTTTCGTAAGTAATCCATTAACTTTAACTTCGCTAACACAAAGAAAAGTTTATTGGTGCATGCCTTTCTGTGTTATAAATTTTCTTGATTCAGCATTGCTTTGTAATGCTATAGTATTCCGGAACATGGCTTTATGCCTTTATATTGCAATATGCCCCACTGTGCCCGCCCTAAAAGGTCTTTGGAGCACGACTCTGCAGAGGATGCAGATGTAAGCCTCCACAGTCCTGGGCCCGAGTCCTACTCATTAGACATTTGCGGGCTTGTGCTGAGTGTGAAGCAGCTTAACAGCAGTGTCAGGTGTTAGCTTTGAGTTCATCCAGACAGTTGAGTTCTGTGAATTGTGATTCTTGACAGCCAGCAACCAACCTTTCTTCAGCAGCAGCAAAACCAAGACCAGTCTTGTTCCAAGCAGAAACAAGAATTTTTCTATCATTCCCTCACTCCTCCACCCCCACCCCCCATTCGGAAATAAGACTTACTTATTTCTAAGTTGGGATGGAAAAGAATAGAATTAGGGACTGGAGAGATAGCATGGAGGTAAGGCGTTTGCCTTTCTTGCAGAAGGTCGATGGTTCGTATCCTGGCATCCCATATGGTCCCCTGAGCCTGCCAGGAGTGATTTCTGACCATAGAGCCAGGAGTAACCCATGAGCGCTGCCAGGTGTGACCCAAAAACAAACAAACAAAAACAAAACAAAACAAAAAAAAGAGTAGAGTAGAATTAGGAAAGTATACATAGAGGCTTTTTTAAGAGCAATGTCAAAATACTGAAATTAACACTTCTTAGGTATGTTAGAATATGTTCTTCTTGGGGCCCAGGAAATAGCATGGAAGTAAAGCGTTTGCCTTTCATGCAAAAGGTCATCGGTTCGAATCCCGGTGCCCCATATGGTCCCCCGTGCCTGCTAGGAGCAATTTCTGAGCATGGAGCCAGGAGTAACCCCTGAGCACTGCCGGGTGTGACCCAAAAACCAAAAAAAAAAAAAAAGAATATGTTCTTCAAAATGCCTGTAAAAATTGTCCAGGACTCATGCATATTGTTATATGGTGGTGAGTAGCAGTGTTTTGAATAAGAAAGAGGGATATTTTTCTCTGATGCAAAACATGCAGTTACCTGGAGTTTGAGAAAAGGGAGCTGAGATTTAGATCGGGTGTCATAACTTAGATCCAGCTACGTTAAGCACAAGTTTGATTTTTGGAGATTCTAAAGAAGGACTTAATCCCCTTACTCTTTGCCACACTGTCTCCCATGTTGGCATGTCCCCTTATTGACATGGACTCTTGATATTAATTTATGGACATTTTTTCTAGTTGTGACTTGAGGGTGGGTGGTAGGGATACTAAAGATGGTCATTATTGGCTTTTATAATTAATTTATGAGGGGCCAGAGAGATAGCACAGTGGTAGGGTGTTTTTGCCTTGTATGTGCCAGACCCAGGAGGGACCTGATTTGATTCCAGACTTCCCATATGGTCCCTCAGTCTGCCAGGGGTGATTTCTGAGTACAGAGCCAGGAGTGACCCCTAGAGTGCCACTTAGTGTGGTCCAAAAACCAGTTAATCAATAACGCACTACCGCTGCTCTGTCGCTCGGGCCCCAATTTATGAACTTTTTAAAGAAAGGAGATAATAACATTGGTGGTTGAAGTGTAAGTGTTGAAAATAGAAGTCATTAAGAGAATTTAAATGACTAGTTCTTTTTGTGAAAGGCTTGTGAGGGTTTATACCCAATGGTGCTCAGGCTTCTCCCAGTTGTGGTCAAACCTAGACTTGCTGCATGCAAAGCATGAGCTTAAATGGTTTATTTATGTTCTGTTGAATAATTAAAATCATTCCCACCTGTCCTTACAGAAGATTCTAGTATAGTTAACTTTAGGGAATGGGATGCTTATATCATTTAAAACACTTTATGTAGTAATGAGCAGTAATTGAAGGAAAAACAATGAAAAGAAAATTAAATTACAAACATAAATGGGTGAGGCTTTTTACAAAGAATGCTGGGTTCTTAAAAATGGATTCAAACAGGTTTAGCTTAGTCTAGCATGGTTTTGGGAAGTCTCTGATACAGAACTCACTGTACATGTTTCAGTGTTAATGTGTATTGCTTCATTCTTATAGGGATGTACATGCAGTCTGTCTTTGGGATGATAAAGGCCCAGCAAAAATTCATCAAGCTTTAAAAGAAGATATTCTAGAGTTTATTAAGCAAGCACAGGCAGTAAGTAACGCACTATTTTATTTATTTATTTTTTTTTTGGCTTTTTGGCCCACACCCGGTGACACTCGGGTTAATGGGACACTGGGGAATTGAACCACTGTCTGTCCTAGGTTAGTGCATGCAAAGCAAATGCCCTATCGCTTGCACCACCCCTCTGGCCCCAAGTTCCTCATCCTTGTGCACTAGTCTAGGACCGCGGTTTGGTCCTCCAAACCAGAAGCGATTTCTGAGTGCATAGCCAGGAGTAACCCCTGAGCGTCACTGGGTGTGGACTCCCCCCCTTCCCCCCAAATAAGAATGTACTCAGATGGAGTCGAAGTGATAGCCCAGTAGGTAGAGTTTTTGCTTTGCATACAGCCAGTTTGGGTTCAATTCCTAGCATTCCATGTGGGCCCCTGAGCCCTGCAAGGAGAAATTATTGAGTGCAGAGTCAGAAGTAATTCCTGAGCGCCACTGGTGTAATCAAAAAACAAAAACAAGTTGGAAATGAAAATTCTAAAGATTTTTTTTTACCTAAGTTGCCTATAACTCTTTTTTTTTTTTTTTTGGTTTTTGGGCCACACCCGGTGACGCTCAGGGGTTACTCCTGGCTATGCGCTCAGAAGTTGCTCCTGGCTTGGGGAACCATATGGGAAACCGGGGGATCAAACTGCAGTCCGTCCTAGGCTAGCGCAGGCAAGGCAGACACCTTATCTCCAGCGCCACTGCCCCACCCCATTAAGTATAACTCTTGTTATACTAATAACTGCTTAGCAATTAAAAGAATTGGGGTGGGCTACACCCAGCAGTGCTCAGGGATTACTCCTGGCTCTGCTTACTCCTGGGGGCCAGTATGATAGGACAGTGGTAGGTTGTTTGCTTTGCATGTAGCCAACCTGAGATGGGTCTGGGTTCAATTCTTGGCATCCCATATGGTGTCCTGAGCCTGCCAGAGTGATTTCCAGAACCAGGAGTAACCCCTGAGCACAGCTGGGTGTGGCCCATAAACAAAAATCAAGACAAAATTAAAAAAAGGAAATTACTCCTGGTAGACTTGGGGGACTAAATGATTTGCTGGGGATCAAACATAGGTTTGGCTGCATGCAAGACAAATGCCCTACCCCACTGTGCTATCACTCCATTCCCAAATTTAAAACTAAAAATTGCTTTTCTATGTATGAATTGAAAGAAGACATTCAACTTGATGATATGATTGATGCATATTTAATTCTGCTTGTAATCACTGCCACATGAAGTAAGAGTAGAATCATATTACATCTTATGAAATGAAAATGAAATGTTTTGTTAACAACATTAATTCTTCCATCATGATTAATGATTTCAAAAATTGAGCTTTATGGGAAGTTATTTTTAATGTTAATGACTCTTACTTTCAGGCAAGTTTGCCAAATCTTATTACCCCAGCAATAGTATGTTAGGGCTCTGTAGAGACTGTATGATCTAGAACCACATACCTGGGGTTTGCTTCTCACCTTCATTTGAGTCTTCATATCGCTTAT
Source organism: Crocidura indochinensis (assembly GCA_004027635.1). Lineage (NCBI taxonomy): Eukaryota > Metazoa > Chordata > Mammalia > Eulipotyphla > Soricidae > Crocidura > Crocidura indochinensis. The sequence continues at coordinate 18,845 of PVKC010009956.1, read as the reverse complement.
GGTTGCTTTTTTTTTGTTTTGTTTTGGGGCCAGACCCAGCCACGTTCAGAAATTACTCCTGGATCTGCTCTTAGAAATAGTTCCTGATAGGCTGATATAGGATGCCAGGATTTGAACTACCATCTGTCCTGGGTCAGCTGCATGCAAGGCAAATGCCCTACCACTGTGCTATCGCTCCGGCCCCTCTATGATTGCTTTTTATTTTATTTTATTTTTTTGATTTTTGGGTCACATCCAGTGACGCTCAGGGTTTACTCCTGGCTATGTGCTCAGAAATCACTCTTGGCTCGACCATATGAGACGCTGGGAGATCAAACCGTGGTCCGTCCTAGGTTAGCACATCCTACCGCTTGCGCCACTGCTCTGGCCCTATGATTGCTTTTTTTTAAGAAAACACTAGCCTGTGGTGTAACAGTGGAATTTATAAACCCTCTTTTGGTCTTGACATGAAATTCCCTCAGTGCATATCTGCTGTATTCTGTTGGCCAAAGCAAGTCACAGGCCAGCCCAAATTCCAGAGTGAAAAACTAGACTCCACTGTCATAAAAATATGAGGTATTATTTATATGCCAGAAAATTTTCTTCAAGTTTATTGCCCAATGGCCTTTAATATTCATGAAGTTGTACAGCCATCTAGAACAACAATTCTAGAACATTTTCATTACTCAAGAAAAATATTGTGAGGCTGGAGAGGTAGCACAGCAGTAGGGCGTTTGCCTTACATGCGACTGGGTTTGATTCCTGGCATCCCATATGGTCCCCTGAGCCTGCCAAGAGCGATTTCTGAATGCAGAGCCAGGAGTAACCCCTGAGCGCTGCCGGGTATGACCCAAAATCCAAAAACCAAAAAAAAAAAAAAAAAAAAAAACCCAAACAAACAAAAAGCAAAAAACAAAAAACAAATTGCTACCCTTATGTAGCTCCCCTAACACCACCTTCCAAACCTGGGCATCCACTAATCTGCAAGATCCTGTGAACTTGTTTATTTTAGACATTTCCTATACATGGCTATGTGGCCTTGTGTTTCTTGGAGGGTGGCAGAAGGCACACTTGGTGCTCAGGAATCACTCCTTGGAGGGGTTCAAGAGACCATATTGGGTCTTGGAGATTAAACCCAGGTTGGCTGCATGCAAGCCAAGCTCCCTTCTTGCTGTCTGATCTCTCCATCCTCTTAGGACTCTTATTTAAGATAATTTTTTTTTTATTATTTTAGGGGCCTGGTCACAATAGAGAGGGTGCTTGCCTTGCATGCAGCCAACTGAGTTCAATCCCCAGTATCTCCTATTGTTCCCTGAGCACCATCAGACATGGATCCTGAGCACTGCCTGGAATAACCTCAGCAGAGTCAGGAGTAAATCCTGAGTACCAATGGCTATAGCCTCAAAATAAACAAAAAGTGGAATGATGAGAAATGTCAAAATACAGATATTCTTTGAAAACTACCCTAAGTAGGGCCAGAGAGAGAATACAAGGGGGTAATCACTAGCCTTGCCTGTGGCCAATTCTAATTCAGTCCTCAGCACCACATATGGTCCCTTGAGCATGGAGCCTGGTGGAAGCCTGACTTGCTTACTTACTTATACATCACTGGATGTGACCTCTCCCTGTCCCCACACCCCCGAATAATAATAAAAAAATCATCCTAACTTAAAGAGTCATAAAAGGATGGAGAGATTGTACAGCAAAAAGGGTGCTTGCCTGCCTGCAGCCAACCTGGATTTAATCTCCAAGACCCAGTATAGTCCCCTGAACCCCTCCAAGGAGTGATCCCTGAGCACCTCTTAAAAAATGCTTTCATTTCACTTGATTGCAGTCTGTTTGTATAATAAGGTATTTTAGGTTAATGGTACAAATATTATTTAAATTGTTATTATTTGTTAAAGCATCTGTGACTTTTTTTGGAGGGGGGGGTCATACCTGGCATCGCTCAGGCATTACTCCTGGCTCTGTGCCCAGAAATTGATTTTGGCAGGCTCGGGGGACCATATGGGATGCTGGGTGTCGAACCACTATTCTTCTGCATGCAAGGCAAGCATCCTACCTCCATGCTATCTCTTTGGTCCCACATCTGTGATTTTTAAAATGTTGTTTGATTTTTTTTCAGCGAGTACTGAGCCATCAGGATGATACAGCTTTGTTGAAAGCATATATTGTTGAGTGGCGAAAATTCTTTACACAATGTGATATTTTACCGAAGCCATTTTGTCAACTAGAGATTACTTTAATGGGTAAACAGGGCAGCAATAAAAAATCAAATGTAGAAGACAGTATTGTTCGAAAGGTAAGTCAATTCTTCCCTTTATATTGGACAAAAGGAGGGTTATTTGAAGAATTTTTCAAGTAATTTGCTCTTAGTGGGTTTTTTATATTTTAAATATTTAAACACACGTTTCTTTACTTTATTAAATTTTTTAATATGATTTTTATTTTAATCATAGTGACTCACATATTTTTCACAGTAATATTTTAGGTATGTATTAACATTGAATCTGGGGAATTTCCATCACTAAATTTGTCCTCCCTCCACCCCCATTCCCATCTTGTTTCCCATATCCCTCACCCTCACCCCCCAGGCTGCTAGAATGAGTGGTCCCCTCTGTGTCTAGCTTACTACTTAGTGATCATACAACTGCCTGGTCTTGGTACCCTCCATAACTTCCCCCTCTATCTGAGAGGTAGAACAGATAGTTCCAGTTATGTGGTTTTGTTTGAAGAAAAGAAAAGCAAGAAAATGGACACATATGTCTTTTGAATATTTTATATGTATTTTCTTTAACAGATATAACTCTCTCTATATTTTCTTCTACCGTGACATTTCTATCCACTTTTTATCTTGTCTTTTCTTTGTGAACTGTTTAATAAGGAGTGTTGGTGGAAGTGTCCCTCAGTTTAATCCTTATGATTGAAATATGTCATGGGGATTGTTGGTCTTGTTCCTATGGCCTCCATATGCACCTGTAACACTATGTAGCATTGATCTTGTTTGCATAGACACATTAAAATGAGAAAATACTATACACATAGATAAGTTCTTATCTAATAGAGGTAGGAACACACAAATCTCAGTGCAATGGGACCTTACACCCTGAGCATTGATACAATGACCTGGCACAGGCCTCAGAAGAATGGGCATCCTCCATTCACGCCGGAACCAGGCAAGATATCTACAAAACATCCAAGGTTTTTTATAGCAACATCTGGAAGCAATCCTCTTCCAGGGAAGACACTACCAAGGCTCTGACATCGACCTCCTCAAAAAGAGACTTCCGCTAACACTGAGAAGACTTGACAACAACAATGACCTGCTCTACCGGACATGGTTCTCTCTATTGCCCCTTAAGTGTTGAGGTGAAACGAGAGGATGCCCTGCACCATCCTGACTGCAATATGAGAGATGCAGATCCCAGGATCTTTAATACAGAAGCATGATACCAACAACAGAGACTATGTGAGGAATGGAGGTGTATTGGCACTGCAGACGATGACTAGGATTGGACAAACTAGTTTTCCTGGAGCCTAGGTTGGTCTTGTGCCAGAAAACCTCAGGAATAGGGTCCCCCTGTATTTAGACCAAGGTTTTTTTTTTCCATGTCCCTCATATTTTGGTGGGCCTATGCAAACAAATGCCACTCTAACACCGTTTTTTACTATTTTCGCTTGACTCTAATCCTTCAGAAAAACAACCCATTGAAACTTTTGAGGTTAACTTAAACTAATATGCGTGTGCATGGAAATATAAAAATGTACTTTGCCTTCAATGTTTAAGGAGTTACATAAGTCTTATGTCTTTAGATTATATTGTGTGCTGCTAAGAAATAGTATGTACTACAATCTGGGGATCTGGGGAACAAAGTAATTGTATATGGGTTCTGTTTTGTTTTTCTTAATGTTCTCTGACTGAAAGTTCAAGGCTGGGATATCATCGATGGGACTACTGAGAATTCTGTTTATGGGTGATTGTCCTTCTACTGTAACTTTACCTTGTCCTCTTTCTTTGCATCTTTGTTCTTATAATTAAAAAAAAATACAATTGTTGACAAAGCTGTAAAATAACATCAATAACAACACAATAATTGTGGGAGACCTCAGCGCGGCTTTGTCAACATTTGTCAACACTGGATAGGTTAACCAAAAAAAAAAAAAAGAAAGAAAAAAGAAAAAAGAAAATGGGATAAAAATCAAATAAGCTGAAAATGGGTGGAGTCCTTCTAGAGGCTCTCATCCTTGGTTTGAGAGACGAAAGGGACAAAGAAAGTGGAATACCACAACAATACAAAAAGAAATATCAAATAAAATATCCAGCACTACAGCAATAAAGATAAGCACCACATAGTAGCCATGGTCTTGAAATAAAAAAGATGACAGAGCGCAAAAAGGAAGAAGGAAAAAAAAAAATTGGAGACAACTTCAATATCCACACCAAAACAAAGAAGTAAAAAAATGGATAAATAAATAAAAAAGATTATTTTTCAATATCCACACCAAAACAAAGAAGTCAAAAAAATGGATAAATAAATAAAAAAGATTATTTTGTGCTTTTTTTTTCCTGCATAGGCACAGTAAATATTGGGGACATTAGACAGGGAATTCCCTTGGCCTAAAAGATACAGGGTTTCTCCACCCTTGAAGTATACTGTCGTGGGATTAACTATAGACCCTTTGCATATTCATTTACTCTCTCCTCAGTGCTTTTGTGGTGTATGGAAGACTTCTGCTCCTTCATGGGTGATAAAATCAGACCTCTGTCTAGAGACCGTGGTATCTGCACAGGTCAAGGAGTGGAGCTTATGATGAAGTCTTTCTTTGTGGTTCTAGAAGTTCTGTTCCTTCAGTGTCATTTTAATCCGTCTTTTGTAGTTGGTGGTCTTGGTCATTGAGCTGATCCTAGGATGGAGCCTGGGATAGATTCTTTCATTATGTTTCCAGAAGATCCGTTCAGTTGCAATTGTCTCAGGTCAGACCTTTGGAATAAGAGATCATGGTTGTTATTCAGGTCGTAGATCAAAACCTAGACTAGGGCTTTTTTATTGGTCCCAGGATACGTACTGCCCAGTCATGGTTGTATCAGCCCATCATCTGTGGATTGCGATCTTGGCTTCTGCACAGATCAGAAGATGACAAATCTTCTGATTTTGACTTTTTGTTAGCTGGTGAGGTGGGTCAACCTGACCTTAGATCAAGTTGTTCCCATTTCCTCATTGTCAGGATATCATATTAGAACTGGCACATGTTGGTGTGAGAGCAGTATTAAGGATGTCCGGAGGGGATTTGATTCCTGTAGCTGTTGTGGAGAACTGTGTTTCTATGTCTGGGATCCAGGGTTCAAGGCTGGAGTGACACTCGACTGATTTTTGTTTTCTTTATTTGTTTTGGCCACATCCAGCAGTGCTCAAGCTTGATCTGTGTTGAGATCCCACTTGATAGTATTTAGGGGATGACAAGGAGGTGCCCTGATTGTGAGTTAAGCCAGGTGCATGTATGGAAAATACCTTAACTCTTGCTATCTCCCCAATTCCTCTGGCTGTTTTTAGCTATTTGACTGAGTGGAAGGCAGACAGTTTACCAAACATGCATTGCTTGAACCCAAAATCTTTTGAATCTCTGATACTTCTCCAGCTCCAAATGTTGTATTAACAGTGTAAGTTCTGGGTTGACAGTTGTTGGGAGTCAAGTTTTTGTATTGGCACTTATAAGCTATTTAAGTGTGAAAAATTCAGTATTTTGTTGTTGTTATTATTGTTGTTTTGTTTTTGTTTTTGGGTTATACCTGGTGGCTCTGTGCTCAGAAGTCGCTCCTGGCAGGCTTGGGGGACCATATGGGATGCCAGGATTTGAACCAGGGTCTGTCCTGTGTTGACCGTGTGCAAGGCAAACGCCTTACTGCTGTGCTCCAGCCCCAGAAAAAGTCAGTTTTCGTTTTTGGGTTTTTTTTTGGGCACATCTGGTGATGCTCAGGGGTTACTCCTAGCTATGTGCTCAGAAATCGCCCCTGTCTTGGGGGACCATATGGAATGCCGGGGGATTGAACCACGAATCAAATCTCAGTCCGTCCAAGGTTAACACGTGCAAGGCAAATGCCCTACTGCTTGTGCCAGCCTTGTAGCCCCCTGAAATGTCAGTTTTTACTATGTTCCAGAGTACCTGTATCTAGGTTGAGAGGATTAAATGAGTTTTATGTAGATCATTCTAAGAGTGATGCTAGTATATGATCAATCATGTGACTAATGTTAGGATTGATGCTGCTGCTTGTATTTCCTTTATCTGATAGTTATTTGGAGTACTACATACTCACACATGTGTATATATATGTATATGTCATTTTCATCATTTAGAATGGAACTTACTGGACCAGGGATATTGTAAAGGGGTTAGAGCACATGCTATGCTTACATCTCTACCCACTTCAATCCACACACCAAATAGACCCCCCGAGCACTGCTGAATATAGCCCTGGAAACTCCTGTGCACCCTGGGGTGGACCTGGTGATCCTTAGCTCCACATGGTGTGAGCAGCCCTCATTCTTGGAGCCTTCACTTACCTGATAGGCTGGTGGGTTCAGACTGGCTCGAATTGGCTCTGGGCTCTCACTGTCACATTGGGGATTGGTGCTCCTTCCCACAATAAATGATCAATTTATTTTTGTATATATATATATTTTTTTTTGGTTTTGGGTCACACCCGGCAGTGCTCAGGGGTTACTCCTGGCTCCATGCTCAGAAATTGCTCCTGGCAGGCACGGGGGACCATATGGGGCACCGGGATTCAAACCGATGACCTTTTCCATGAAAGGCAAATACCTTACCTCCATGCTATCTCCCGGGCCCCATTTTTGTATATTTTTTATTTATTAAATCAAATACATTTTATAATAAATTTTAATACTTTTTTTCTTTTTTTTTTCCCAATTAGTCAAATTTGGGTGTGAGCAGGAGACAATGTTAAACAGCTTAACAATAGCACATAGCCCTCGGACCAACTATTTTAATACTTTTTAATACATTTTTGATCATTTACTTTTGTATATTTTAAACAAATTTTGTTTGATTATTTTTTGAGTCTTGAAATAGGATTTTGGATCTATTAGACAAGACATTGTATGAGCATTCTGATTATATTACTATTTCTGAAGTTTACCTTTAGAAAGGTAAACTTTATACATTTATAGTTTTTACAGTAATTAATTGAAAGTTGTGCTATTGTTTTTTCTACATTCATAAATGGGAAAATGAGTAGTAAATAATAGCCAATATATAAATCCTGTCATGGTCGGTTCGAAACCTAGGTTCTTTATTATTTTCACTGGGTGTTATTTACAAACTTTAAATACTCTGCTTTCCAAGTGAATGCAAGCCACAAATTTGCTTGTTTACTTTTCATTATTTGTATTTAAGAATTTTGGGGGGTTCAAAAATGGGTAAAGTGTTTACCTTGCAGGTGGTTGACGTAGATTTGATCCTGCATTACATAAATGTGATCTTCCAAGCACTGCAAGCACTTCCAAGCACTCCCAGAGCATGAATCAGGAGTCAGCCTTGAGTGACCGAAACAAAAAATTCATTGTGTGTATGGTACTTGATGTAGTCTTTAATCATTCAAATGGTTGTATATTTTGTCCTTTTTTTTTCCCAGCTCATGCTTGATACATGGAATGAATCAATCTTTTCAAATATAAAAAACAGACTCCAAGATAGTGCAATGAAGCTCGTACATGCTGAAAGATTGGGGGAAGCTTTTGATTCTCAGTTGGTCATTGGAGTGAGAGAGTCCTATGGTATGTTCAGAACTTTAATGTTTTATTTTTTTGTAAAAATTTCAAGACAGGGGGCTGGCGAGGTGGCGCTAGAGTAGAAGTAAGGTGTCTTCCTTGCAAGTGCTAGCCAAGGAAGGACCGCGGTTCGATCCCCTGTCGTCCCAGATGGTCCCCCCAAGCCAGGGGCAATTTCTGAGCGCTTAGCCAGGAGTAACCCCTGAGCATCAAATGGGTGTGGCCCCAAAAAACAAACAAACAAACAAACAAAAAATTCAAGACAGAGGCCAGAGAGACAGCACAGCGGTAGGACGGATGGTGATTCAAATCCTGGCATCCCATGTGGTCCCCTGTGCCTTGCAGGATCAATTTCTGAATGCAGAACCAGAAGTAACAACCCCTGAGCATCACCGGGTGTGACCCAAACAACAACAACAAAAAATTTCAAGACATTTCTAGAATTAGCAGTGTTATTTTTTGTTTTGGGGGCCATGGGGGGATTTGGGCTACATGTGGCAGTGCTCAGGGCTTACTCCTGTCTTTGAGCTCAGTCATCATTCCAGGTGGGCTTAGGGAACTATATGGAGGAAGCCAGAGATTGAACCTGGCTCAGCCTCTTACCAGACAAATGCTCTCCCGGCTGTCCTATTGCAATAGTCCCATCAGCATTATGCTTATTGGCACAGTCACATGTAGTTTTAGAACTGCCTGCCTTTACAAGTCAGTTTTTTTTTTTTTTCAAATTATTTTTTGTTTGGGGGCCACACCTGATCGTTCAGGGATCATTCCTGGTGGAGTGCTGGGGACCATGTGTGGTGTCAGGGATTTGACTGGGTGGGCCTCAGGCAAGGCATGTGCCCTGCTCACTGTGCTGTCTCTAGCACCCTTTTAATTCAGTTTTAAGGGGCTGGAGAGATAGTATAGCATTTAGACTCTTGCCTTGAAGGTGATCAACCCTGCTTGCCTGAGATCACTGGACTACAGAGATGAATCCTGAGTGCAGAGCCAGGAGTAGCCCCCTGAGCACTGTGGATGTCACCCAAGCCCAAGATCCTCTCCTTCAACTAGAATAATTGAGCGTTAAGTAAATCTATCAAAATTCTTCTGCTCTGGAGAGAAGGGGGGGAACATGCATGAGGGAGCTGTGGGTTTGATTCCTGGTACTGCATTGCCACCAGAATAAACCTTGATCACTGCATTGTGTGACCCAAATCAAATTGTGAATTCACACATGTTCCTATTTGTTTTCACCATCTCATTATTGACCTAAATTAGAGAAATGTAGATTAATTTAAATCTGTATGTCATAAAATCTATTTTTGTTTGTTTTCTGTTTTGGGGGTCACACTCAGTAGTTCTCAAGATCATTCCTGGTAGGGCTTAGGGGAAGACCATATAGGGTGATGGGGATCAAACTGTTACAAAGCAAGTGGCTAAGCACTCAGAAATTGTCCCTGGCAAAAAAAAAAAAAAAAAAATTAGGGGCCGGGCGGTGGCGCTGGAGATAAGGTGCCTGCGCTAACCTAGGACGGACCACGGTTCGATCCCCCGGTCCCCCATATGGTCCCCCGTGCCTGCCAGGAGCGACTTCTGAGCGAATAGCTAGGAGTAACCCCTGAGCGTCACTGGGTGTGGCCCAAAAACCAAAAAAAAAAGAAAAAAAAGAAATTGTCCCTGGCTTGGGGGAACCACATGGGACGCCAGAGGATCGAACTGCGGGGGATCGAACCACGGTCCTTCCTTGGCTAGAGCTTGCAAGGCAGACATCTTACCTCTAGCACCACCTCGCCGGCCCCGATTTTTACTTAGATTTTTATAATTTATTTCAGCTGCTATCAATTTACACCTTTCTAAATTTCGATTTAGTCTCATGTTTTAGTGAAGCCAGATAATATTTTTTTGAAAGAAATTTACTTAGAAAGATGTGATGAGAAAGAGAGAAACATGGGGCTTGATAGAGCTTAAATTCTGCATATTGTATATTAATATGAAATTTAGATTTTAAGGCCAGAGAGATAGCATGAAGGTAAGGTGTTTGCCTTGCATGCAGAATGTCAGTGGTTCGAATCCCCCCATATAGTCCCCTGAGCCTGCCAAAAGTGATTTCTCAGCATAGGGTCAGGAGTTACCCCTGAGAGCTGCCGGGTGTGACCCAAAACCAAAAAAATAAAATAAAATAAAAAGAAAGAAATTTAGATTTTAGAGACTGAGCAAAGGATAGTGGGTAGAGCATTTGCCTTGCACCTGCTCGACTAGGTTTGATCCCTGGCATCCTATATGGTTCCCCAAGCCTGCCAGGAGTAATTTCTTTTTTTTTTTTTTTTTTGGTTTTTGGTTTTTGGGCCACACCCAGTGATGCTCAGGGGTTACTCCTGGCTATGTGCTCAGAAGTCGCTCCTGGCAGGCACGGGGGACCATATGGGGAACCGGGGGATCGAACCGCAGTCCGTCCTAGGTTAGCGCAGGCAAGGCAGGCACCTTACCTCCAGCGCCACCGCCCGGCCCCCAGGAGTAATTTCTTAATGTAGAGCTTGGAATAATCCTTCATTGCTGCCAAGCATGAATCCGTATCCCTCCAATTTAATATATATAATTATTATATTTATACTAATATATTGATAACATAAATATTTAATATATCACAATATTTAATATATTGTTACATATTATATACACATATATTTATATATTTATATATATTTATATATTTATATTTACATATATATACTAACTTCTAAAAGCTAAAATTCAAGAGACAACACGGTATTGACAAAGCCTAAATTCTTTTTTCTTGGTGTGTGTGTATGGGTGGTTTGGGCCATACCTGGCAGTGCTCAGGGATTATTCCTGGGTCTGCACTCCAGAATCACTCCTGGTTGGTGCTCAGGTTCCTAAAGGATGCCTGGGATTAGATTCATGTTGGCCATGTTCAAGGGAGATGCCCTGTGTTTATCACTCTGGCAGTTAAATTCTTATTCTTGACTTTTGAAGCAAAGTTAATTTTCCCAAGGGTAGCCAGAGGAGGCCTGGGGTGCCCCCTAGTGATTCTCAGCCAACCAGACCAGGAGTTCAAGAGGCCCCAAGGATGCTATCTATGTTCAGGGTATGAGACTGCTAGGGCTACAGTGATGATGCTCAAGGGACCACATGGTACCCTGGTACTGTCTTCCACTGAAACATCCTTCTCATCAGTCTTTCTAGTGTTTATTGCTCTCTTCTTACTAAGGTTTTTGGGGAAGGAGTCAAACATGACAGTAGGTAATTCCTGGCTCTGCACTCAGGAATTAATCCTGGCTGTACATGTATGGCTGACTCTATGGAATGATGGAGATCAGCCCTCCCTGCTGTACCTGACTCATGAGTTTTACAGTCACCTTCTGCTGCCATCTTTAGACCATCTTCCAGTCACATGCTTGCTACAACTGTAGTTTTCAGCAGTGCTGTGATGGAACCTACAGCCGAACTACAGCAGAAGCCTCCATCTGACCCACAGCCACAGCCTCTGAAATGGCTGTTTTGTTGGCTTTATCTTACCCAGTTAGTGGTATACTGTTCTGAATCAGGTTACTGAGCCTGAGACTGCAGGTTTCCCACAACTACTAATTTATCAGTTTTCAATTAGCAATAATCGCGCCTCGGATAAACCTCATTGGCTACGATACTGCCACTGCGCAAAGCTACTAATTTATCAGTAAGCATATTATTTGGAAGCAGATTCCTCAGGCAATCTCATCACTTGGCATTATGCTTTTGTACTTTTTGAACATTTACTTATTTTCTGTCTGAATAAATTCTGCTTTATTCCTTAGGATTCCATTAGATCTCATCTTCTATTCCCCTGTGTGTTAGTTTGGGAAAAGCCCTGCTATAGAACCACCTTCATAAAAGCTTGGGGGACGGTAGGCATTCCCCACCATGGAGGTTTGTCTGCATCTCACCCTAAGAAGTACATTCTCAACTCTGTCTCTCTCCTATTTCTCTCAATCTATTTTACTTGACTGGGAAAAAATTTCCTTTTCTTCTGTAAATGGTTCCTTTAGATTCTTTGAGGTAAAAACTAAGTTATTCAGGTATTTTTTTTGGGTGGGGGGGGTGTCACACCTGGCAACACTCAGGAGTTACTCCTGCCTCTGTGCTTAGAAATCGTTCCTGGCAGGCATGGGGCACCAAGTTATTAAAATATTATCCTATTAACAAAAACAGTCTCGGGCCAGAGCATTGGTACAAGTGGTAAGACGTCTGCTTTGCCCACGCTAGCCTAGGACGGACCGTGATCACCCGGCATTCCCATTTGGGCCCCAAGCCAGAAGTGATTTCTGAGTAACTCCTGAGCCTCACCAGGTATGCCCCCCCCCCCCCCCAAAGAAACCAAAACAGTCTGGGTCCAGATCAATGGTACAGTCGGTCGGGTATTTGCCTTGCACACGGCCAACCTAGTTTTGATCCCAGCATGCTGTATGTTCTCCTGAGCTCTGCCAGGAGTAATTCCTGAGTGCAGAGCCAGGAGTGACCACTGAGCATCTGCCAGTGTGGTCCCAAAACCAAAAACAAAATGGAGGTAAGGCGTTTGCCTTTCATGCAAAAGGTCATTGGTTCGAATCCCGGTGCCCCATATGGTCCCCCGTGCCTGCCAGGAGCAATTTCTGAGCATGGAGCCAGGAGTAACCCCTGAGAACTGCTGGGTGTGACCCAAAAACCAAAAAAAAAAAAAAAAAATTAATTAAAAGTAGAAGTTTATGTTATCATAAACTTGGTAAGTTTGCTGCTTTGATTTATACCCATTAGGTTTTCTGGTGGAGGAATCTGACTAATATGATTTTTTTATTCTCTTGAACTCTGTTTATTCCTGTACCATATAATGGCCCTTGTTTGTTTATTAACACTTTTGCTAATACTGAGCTGAATCATTAGAGTGGAATTTTATTTTCTGTTTTTCAGTGAACCTTTGTTCTAATCCTGAGGATAAGCTTCAAATTTACCGGGACAATTTTGAGAAGGCATACTTGGATTCAACGGAGAGATTTTATAGAACACAGGCGCCTTCCTATTTACAACAGAATGGTGTTCAGAATTACATGAAATATGTAAGTCAGAACTTCGACTGTGTGATGAGTTGTGCTTTCTTTTAGTACCCTTAAAATGATTGCTATTTTACTTCTGGACAGGCAGATGCCAAATTAAAAGAAGAAGAAAAACGAGCACTCCGTTATTTAGAAACCAGACGAGAATGTAACTCTGTTGAAGCAGTAAGTAGCTTGTAACTGTATGCTGTGTGAAGTGCAGGGCTCAAGGGAAACAATCGCATGACACAGTTACAGTTACTCACCTTTCTGAGGGGGTCTGACCTCATCACTGACCCCATGCAGAGCAGTGTTCCTCCCGGGGCCCCAGCACAGTTTCAAAGGAAACTTGTATGTAATAAAATCTGTCCTTCCCAGTCTTAGACTTATTCTCAGTCTACTGTTTTAATTTTTTTTAGCTATTTTTCATGGTTTTTTTTCAGTGGTGCTCAGGGCTTACTTCTGGGATTCCACTCAGGAATCACTCCTGGCCTTGCTCAGGGGACCATATGGGATGCTGGGGATTGAATTCAAGTTGGCCTCTTGCAAGGCTGATACTATCATTCAGGCCCCTATACTTACTTAACATTTTTAACTAATCTTCTTTTAGGATGATTTTTTACATATCTACAGTTTAGCCACTTTAGTGACTTTTTAATACAACAATGTATCCCCTGAAGATAAAGTCAATTCTCATTTTTTGAGCTGCAGAACGGTGAGTTAGTCCCAGACCATGATTCTTGGACTACATGTGTTCATACATAGTCATGGTATGAAATATTAGTTAAGAGAAGATATGTATATAAATCCAACTTTATAAGTTGCCTTATTGGACGTTGTATAAAAGCACTTCAGAGGGTGCAGAGATGTGGCTCAGTGGTAGAATATGTGTCTTGCAGGTTTTGGTGAGGCTTAGGCTTGATCCCTGGCACTGCAGACTCACAGCAAAATCAGAGGTAGGAGCCCTGTTGTCATATCCATGCTGAGTATGTTCTATAATCTGGAAAATTTGCTTAGAGAGCAAAATAAGGATCAAACCTGAGAGCGATATTTCCTCAATGTTCTTTTTGTCTTTGGAGACTAGGAACTAGATGTATATTTACATTTAGAGATGTCATACCCACATTCCCTTTTTGGTTTTTGGGTCACACCCAGTGACGCTCAGGGGTTACTCCTGGCTATTCGCTCAGAAGTCGCTCCAGGCAGGCACGGCGGACCGTATGGGGAACTGGGGGATAGAACCTCGGTCCGTCCTAGGTTAGCGCAGGCAAGGCAGGCACCTTACTTCCAGCGCCACCGCCCGGCCCCCTCACCAACATCTTTTAATCTCTAGAGGTTTATTATGTTGTTTCATTAAAAAAATTTCAGAGGGCTGGAGAGATAGCATGGAGGTGAGGCATTCGCCTTTTATGCAGAAGGTCGGTGGTTCGAATCCCTGCATCCCATATGGTCCCCCGAGCCTGCCAGGAGAGATATCTGAACATGGAGTGCTGCCGGATGTGAGTGAGCGATAACATTAACCTATACACAGCTGACCTGGGTTCAATCTCCAGCATCCCATGTAGTCCCCTGAGCACCACTGGGTGTGGCCCAGAAAAAAAAAAAAAACAAAAAATTCTGTTCTCTGGCTTCATCTTGAGTAATAGTTTTGTTTATTCTTTGTTCAGAAATCAGTTTGAGGGGCCAGAGAGATAGCATGGAGGTAAAGTACTTGCCTTGCATGCAGAAAGATGGTGATTCGAACCCCAGCATTCCATATGGTCCCCGAGCCTGCCAGGAGTGATTTCTGAGCGTAGAGTCAGGAGGAACCCCTGAGCAATGCTGGGTGTGACCCAAAAACCAAAATAAAAATCAACAACAAACAAAAAAAGAAATCAGATTGAGTTAGAATTTTTTTCCTCTAGTTTTCTGTGTTTGTATGCTTTTCATATATATATTTCCCCTTTATTATTTTAATGATTTTGGTATTATTCAGGTAAGAGGGCTAAGTTAATGATTATATTTAGAAGTTCTCTAGAGAAATGTACAACAACCAGGCTTTAACTTCCTTCCAAAAGGCAGGGAAAGGGCAGGAGAGATAGCATGGAAGTAAGGCGTTTTCTTTTCATGCAGAAGGTCATCGGTTCAAATCCCAGCATCCCATATGGTCCCCTGTGCCTGCCAGGAGCAATTTCTGAGCGTGGAGCCAGGAGGAACTCCTGAGCACTGCCGGGTGTGACCCAGAAACCAAAAAAAAAAGGGGGGGCAGGGATGTGTTTTAGTGAGTTTATTATGCTTATAATTAGCCCTCAGGAAGACTAGTGATACAGATATTAACTATAGTGAGGGAAGAGCTAGAAATGAGGGAAAAAAATACTGCAATAATTTAGGCCTGGTATTTAGACTTTCCAATGAGGGTATAACAGTGGGAAGGTGAAGGACCAGGGCAGAGCAGAAAGCTTCCCATAGGATAGCACAGTGTTAAGGGACAAGTGGGTTAGATCAGGGAGAATATCAGGTATGTGTCTGAGGTTTGGACTGAGTGACTTGTGCTTCTCCAGGGTTTTAAGGTCTAAGGAAGTCATACTAATGGAGGGAAATAGTAGCTTGAGAGAAGTTTGAGTTGATTGATAGATAAGCCAGCAGTATCTAGTGAACATGCTGTGATTTTATTTGTTTTTTGTTTTGTTTTGTTTTTGTTTTTGTTTTTGGGTCATACCCAGCAGTGCTCAGGGCCCACTACTCAGAAATTGCCCGTGGCAGGCACAGGGGACCATATGGGATGCCGGAATTCAAACTACCGTCCTTCTGGATGCAAGGCAAACGTCTTACCTCCATGCTATCTCTCCTGCCCCATGCTGTGACTTTCTAAGAATTATTCTGTTCATCTATTTTAGTATGTATAGCTTAGTTATATCATAGCCATATTAAACTTACGGAACTTCAACTAGAAAGCTAATTCATGAGAACGAGAAAGAGAACAATCTAGATGAATAAAGACTAATAACGGATTCATACAGAACAGTTAATACATCTCTACTTTTGTAGGGGTGGATTGTGGGCAGCACTTCAGGACTTACTCCTGTGTTTACAGAGAACACTCTGTGGTGCTTGGAGGACCCTTTAGTGGTTTTGGGGCTAACTTAGTATTGTCATTGTAAGGCAAGTGCCTTAACTCCTGTACCATCTCTCTGACCTCCCTTTCAGCTTTAAATTGAGCATATACACTGGGAATAAAACTTTTAGACATATTTGCTTAGAATTCACAAGCTGAATTATTATTCTAGAGTTTAAAGATCAAAAGAGGTTCTAAACCACGCTTCCAAAGTGCTTTATGGGGGGATGTAAGAAACAGATTTGTTCATTTGTAATTTTTTTTATTTAAGCTGTTTTAATTGCAGTATAGTATTTCCTGAGAAAAATACACAGAAGCCTCAAGTATATAAAAATGAAAAAAAAAATGAACATATGTGAAATAGCCAGCTATTCAACATCCTTCCCTTAATTTTTATTGCCCTCTCTTTCTTCAAGTTTCTCCTAACTTTTGGATCTGGGGCCATACCTCGAGGATCAGGGGTTGCTTCTATCTCTGTAGTGAGGGATCATTCCTGCAGTACTATGGGAGCGGGGGAAGGTATATGTGACCCCTGGGATCAAACTGGGATCTGCTGCATGTAACATAAGCCCTTTAACCCCAGGCTCATTTTTTTTGGTCTCACTTTCCTAATTTGGAACAATAGAATGTTGACCAAAAAACATATATCAAGATTTGGTACAGAGGTCATATTGAAGCACTTAAACTTGCAAGATTAATTTTTACATTGGAAAATTAAGGCTGAGGCAGATTTTCTTACATAGTTAACTGATCAGTTGTTTGTTTGGGCCACACCTGATTGTGCTTAGGGCTTATTCCCTGCTCTGTGCTCAGGAGTCTCTCTGGTGCTGCTCAGGGGACAGATTGCAGTGCCAGGAATTGAACAATTTAATGTTAAAACTTAAATAAGACTCTTAAACTATGTGTACAATTATATGTATTTGTGAACTTAATGGTTTTGCTTATGTTGGCGGATGGTATTTGGGACAACACACAGCAGCTCTCAAGGCTTACTCCTGACTCTGTTCTTCAGGTATCATTCCAGGCAGGTTTGGGGAATCTTTTTTTTTTTTTTTTGGTCTTTGGGTCACACCCAGCAGTGCTCAGGGGATACTTCTGGCTCTATGCTCAGAAATTGCTCTTGGCAGGCTCCGGGGACCATATGGGATGCCGGGATTCAAACCACCATCCTTCTGCATGAAAGACAAACACCTTACCTCATGCTATCTCTCCTGCCCAGGTTTGTCGGCAATTGAACCTGGGTTGGCTACTGTGCCAGGCAAACACTACTCACTGTGCTATCACTCTATTCCCTAAACTTAGATTTTATTTTCAAAAAGAATTGATATACTGCTAACTAAGTCCTGGGTTCTAAATTATTTTCTCTATGTTGTTGTGGAGCCTTTCTTGATGGTGCTTATTTAGGGGAATCCCGTAATTCTCAGGCTCAACCCAGGGCCCTGGACATGCAATTTCTGTTCTACCAATTGGTCCATAGTCCTATCTGCCTGGGTCTAATTCTGTGTCACCTGTGTCTGAACAGTGTTACTGGAGTGGGAGGATAAAGTCACTTACCATACTAAAGGCTATTCAAAACAGAGTTACTGTTGTAGCTTTTTAGAGGAATTTTCAACCATCAGCACATGCTCTGTCTTTATGTTTCATTCATATTAGTTTTAATCTATACTTACATATTATGTTTTCTAATTAATGAAGCAGTTTAAAATTAGGGAAGAGATAATCTAGGATTTGAGGCACTTGCTTCACATGCATGCATCCAGCCTGGTCCTGGTTCTGTCTCTTGCACTGCATTAGTCCCGGAGCATCCCTGAATGTGGCCCAGCACGTGCCTTTTCCCTCCAAGCAGGGAGAATGTGTTTTATATGGATCACTTTAAATGAGGCTTTATAATAATGGACATCAGGATTTAAAATGAGCACATACAGGGCCAGAGAGATAGCACAGCGTTAGGGCATTTGCCTTGCAAGCGCTGACCCAGGACCAAGGTTTGAATCCTGGCATCCCATATGATCCTCCATGCCTGCCAGGAGTGATTTCTGAGCAGAGAGCCAGGAGTAACCCCTGTGTGCCGCATGGTATGGCCCAAAAACCAAAAATAAAATAAAATGAGCACATACAATTTTGACACTTGTATTTTTATAAAAATGAGAGAATGACTATATTTTTAAATAATTTATTTTGAAGTGAGTGAGTTTATTTTGTGTACCTGAGTGTCTGTGGCCTGTTTCTGTTGGTTTTGTGCCAAGAGACTGGAGATAGCTCTTCCTGATGTCGTTGGGCTTGGGTGACTTTAGATGTTCCACATCACTAATCAGGGAGATGCAAATCAAAACAACAATGAGGTATCATCTCACAGTACAGAAAATGACACACATCACAAAGAATAAGAATAAGTAAGTGCTGGATTGGATGTGGGGAAAAAGGGACACTCATTCCCTGCTGGTGGGAATACTGTCTAGTTCAGCCTTTCTGGAAGACAATGTGGGTGGATATTCCTCAAAAAAATTTTTTTGTTTGTTTTTTGCTTTTGGGCCCGACATACCTGGTAACTCTCAGGGGTTACTCCTAGCTATGCGCTCAGAAATCGCTCCTGGCTTGGGGTCCCATATGGGATGCTGGGGATCGAACCCAGGTCCGTCCAGGGTCAGCCGCAGTGCAAAGCAAACACCCCACCACTGTGCTATTGCTCCAGTTCCTAAAATTCTTAAAATTGTATTCCCGCTCCCCTCTCCTCTCTGCTGAGCCAAGCTACGGACCGGGACCCCGGTCTCTTGGTAAGATGGTCTCACCTGACCCACGTGGGACTGATCGAGCCGTGTGATTAGGGATCCCAGAAACATAAAGACCACAACCGGCCATGCTCTGCCTCTCCTCTCCTCTCTGCTGAGCCAAGCTACGGACCGGGACCCCGGTCTCTCGGTAAGATGGTCTCACCTGACCCAC
>PVKC010009955.1:0-26212 GCA_004027635.1 Crocidura indochinensis | reverse complement strand
ATTTAAAATATTAACATAGTATTGTAAAGAATTGTGCTTTGTGATTATTTTATTCTTGAACATTCTATAATGAGTGCAAATGAACTTGATGGTGATTAGAAACTAAGCAGAAATCAATACCCTGCAACCTTTATTATTTATTAGTCTAATAAATTTAGTATTTTATTTTGGGGGATTTTGGGGACACAAGCTGCAGGACCTGGGGATGCTCCTGGTTCCTCACTAATAGTTGCTGCTGGCCAGTGGGGGGACCATATGAGATGCTGGGGACCGAACTCAGATCCATCCTAGGTAGGTTGCTTGCAAGACAAAATCCCCACCATTATGTTATCGCTCCAGCTCCAAAATAAGCATATTAAACAATAGCATGTTAACTATAATTTTGTTGTAGAGTTATGTACCAATCTTTAGTGATACAAATGTTCTCTTCTTGATGGGTATGTACAGTCAAGAATTGGGTATAACATGAACATATGACTGGTGTATAGTTCAAAATAGTATTAAGAGAAATATTTGCATAAATGGCAAATTGTGCATTATTGTCATAAAGCAACTCATTTGTCCTAGATTGCCAAGTATATCACTATGCTAGTGAAAGCACCATAAGGCTAAGTAAAATGACATGCTTTTGGGGCCTGGGAGATAGCATGGAGGTAAGGCGTTTGCCTTTCATGCAAAAGGTCATCCGTTCGAATCCCAGTGCCCTATATGGTCCCCCGTGCCTGCTGGGAGCAACTTCTGAGCATGGAGCCGGGAGTAACCCCTGAGCACTGCTGAGTGTGACCCCCCCAAAAAAAAACCAAAAAAAATGACATGCTTTTATAGTATAAATCATATACAAATATTTGTTTCTTTCACAAACATAATGTAAATTATATTAATAATACTCATCATTGGGAAAAAGTAAGGACAAATGGTACATCAAAGCACTGAGTATTAACACGATTCTAAGAATAGACTCTTTCTATAATAATTAATATTTAAAATAAAACAAAAATCAGTGTATTAAAGGTATGTAAGAAGGGGACTATAAAGGGACAGTGAGACAATGGATATTCAATGTAATAGTGATATGAAGTTGAAACAGTTTATATCTGAATATTTATCATTAATTGTATTGTAAATCATGCTACCTAAATAACAATCATTATGATTAAAATAGCTCTAGAATTTGGTATTTTTCAGATGTCATCTTAAAGCATTTGTAATCGGATAAATATTAGGCATTAAAATATACAAATACTATGTAGGCAATTTAAACCCTTATTATTAGTCCTATCTACATATAAATAAATGGAGTTACAGAATTCTTTATATTTTGTTTTGTTTCTATAAAAAGTCGCAAAGATTCCTAAATTTCAAAATTATCTTAATTTTTTTAAATTCATATCTATTAGTAAAGTCAATAGAAATATCTTAATTTTTTTAGCTTAATAAGTAAATATACTTTAAAATATAACTTATTCTAAAGTAAAAGATCCTAATCTATAGAACCAAAATCAGCCTTTTTATATTGGAGGTTGAGATAGGACTCTGATTTTTTTCTCTCATTCAGTGGGAATATCTGTAACTATCTTCTATAAAAAGTGCTGTATTATTTGAATGCTTCAATAAATCAGTTTACAGATTGTGCGCACTGCAACATTTCTTAATACACTTTCTGACTGTGTCACAAGCCAACCTACAAATATTTGAATTATGGGTTGGCTATTAGTTCATCACTTGACATTCCATATTTCTTATTGCTCACAGTATATGTATATGCATGTTTCTACATTTTCTAGGTTAAACTTACTGAAAGCATAATATAAAAATGCACTTGACAAGTTGCCCCGGAGGTGGCACAGCAGTTTGCAAAGAGAAGTTGATATATCATTTATTCAGAGAAAGAAATGCTCTCTGTTTGATTGGAATTTTCTATTATCAAATGCCACTGGACACCATTAGCATTTTATTTTTAGGTGCACAATTGTCAATTTGGAAGTATTTTTCTTGGGCTTTAAAGAGAACATTTATTCACACATTCATTTGGTAGTCTGTCCCAGTTCAGAAAATAATTTTGTGTAGATTCAGGCTTCTACTGTGTCTGATTAATATATTGTCTTCATGCCCAGCAGAATCCACTATATACAACCAGGATTACGGAAATATTAGCCACACAATGAAACCTGCTAATTGTTTCCTATCTCTTAGGATGAGAACTAAGAGACAGATTGTTATGACAGGTCCGAATATCCCACTCTAGGAATTCCAACTTATATTCTAAATATTTCTTTTTGGAGTTTAATTCTATGTATTTCATATACAATTCAAATATAGTGGAGGTAATAATATTTTAATAATTTCAAGGTAGGTTTTGTTTCTGAAAAAGTGGTTCATGGGAACTGCCACTTTTAAGTGTAAATACTTAATTTTTATATGATTAGAGTAAATTTTAAAGGGATTCAATGCAAATAATTTGAGAATATGGTGTGTGGTGTTCCAAAAACTGCACGTTTTATAAGCATCACCTAAAACGAATTGTTCTTATCTAAAACTACAGGGGCAAAATAATTAGCTTTTTTTTTCCAAACCCCTGCTACACCTGCTATCCTTTTTATGCCCAAAACACCTGTGCTTTATGAAAACACCTGTGGAGATAGTATGACACTATGGCATAACTATAGAACTAACAAATAGAATTATTTCCCTTAAGGCCAGCACAACTATTGTGATGGGCTAGACTCAAGAAAAAGATAACCCAATGCCATATATATTGATTAAATTTTCTTTCTCATAAGATAAAAGCTATGTAAGAGTCTGAACTTGTTAAGTGAAAGTCAACTGTAACAGATCTCTTTCCTATTTTGGTAAGAATAAAAAATGTCATGAAATATAAACCAAAACACATTTAAGTAATATCTTATTTGAACTTGCTTTGAAAAATATTTTACCTTATACTACTTATTTTACTGATTATTATTGAATTAAATCTACATTATTTTATTTTGACAACTAGCTATATTCAGGAGTTAATTCCTAAGAATTAAGAAAGGGATTACTCCTGTATCCTTGAAGACAATGTAGGATACTGTAGGTCAAACCAGGTCAGACACTACAAGGCTACTGCCCTACCCCATATAGCATTGTTTTGTTCTCTTAAATATACATTTAACACATCTACCTACCTCTGAATCTTATCAGTTTTAATGAAAATAAAATATAAAAATATTTCTGTGAGAAAAAAGCAATTAAAATTGCTAACATCTTTAAAAGATGTCAAAATATCTGAGAATGGAGGTTTTTAATACAAGCTTTTTCTTATGAGTAATTCAGATGGAGAAAAAATGAACTATGAAAATATTAAAAGTAAAAATTCAGGAAAATTAACTGGATGCTTTAAAGTTAATGTTGCCAAAAAATTAAGTGAGCATTGAATAAGATAATCTTATCAATACTTAGATATATTCACAATGGAATCCAGAATACATATAGATATTACTCATATTTTACATAAATATATAGCTATTAGTTATATAATATAGCTATATGTTCCATATAAGGAATATTGCTCATTAATTTTTGCCTGATGTAAGATCTCAAACATTTGGTATTCCATGAAATTAACTTTATGCTCTATCCAACTCCCCACAAATCCTCAAAATTGTGAATAAATCTAAAAATAGCCACAGATGACAAATTGACTCTGAGGTAGAATATCACAAGACTGGAAAATAAGTGTAATTAAGTCAATTGATTGAATATGCAGGTAAAACTGGTTGAGAATAAAAAACAATGCTTTTCAAAAGCATTAAAAATAAATTAATTTCAATTTGGAGATCCTCTAAGGAACCTATATATTGTTCTAAACTTTGAGATATAAACTCAGCATAATTTCTATGTTCCAGGATTTTATTTGGGTATGAGTTTTGCATCTAGAGTGTTGGAAATAAGATCATTCCAATATTTATGTATAGTCATTCTATTATCAGCTAAATACATCAGTATATTTTATATAATTTCATATACATTGATGTTCAAATTCTACAGTGCAGTATAGATAGGCCAGTGTGTAAAGAATTATAATGGATCAATCCTGAGCATTACTATAATATTTTTAAATAAATAGAATTTTAAGATTCACAATAGCATAAAATCAATAACTTTTTTTTTAAAAAAATGATAGCACAATGGGTAGCAAATAAGATAGCAAATAAGGTAGTAAATAAAAAACCTTCACCTAAGGACCTATACCATTAAAACTTCAAAACACTTCAGAAAGAAATTAAAGAGGACCTAAGGAAATGGAAGAACACCCCATGCTCATGGGTAGGTAGAATCAACATTGTCAAAGTGACTATCTTACCTAAACTTTTATACAGATGCGATATAATCCTATTTGAATTCAGACACAATTTTTTTTAAGGATTTAGAACAGCAATTGTAAAATTCATCTGGAACCACAAAAGAACCAGGCTAGCCAAGTACATACTGAAAAACCTGAAGCTGGGTGGCATCTCTTTACCTAACCTGAAGCTTTACTATAAAACCATAGTGATCAAAACAGCATGGTACTGGAGCAAAGAAAATCTTAGATCAGTGGGTTAGAACAGAATATCCAGAGTGAAACCCCCAAATATACAGACAACTAATATTTGACAAAAGAGCCAAGAACTTGAAATGGACAAAGACAGACAAACAAAAACAAAAACAAACAAAACAATCTCTTCAACAAATGTGTTGGAACAACTGGATAACCACCTGTAAGAAATTAAAATTTGATCCATACCTCACACCTTACACAAAAGTCAACTCAAAATGGATTAAAGACCTTGAAATCAGACACAAATCTATAAAATTTATTGAGGAAAAAATAGGCAGTACACTCGAAGACCTATATATCAAAAACGTCTTTGAGGATAGAATAACAACTCTTGCCAACGGCAAGAACTTTAGCATCAAACCTTAATAAATGGAATTATATCAAACAAAAAAGTTTCTTCAGGGCCAAAGAAACCCTAGTTAATACTAGAAGACAGTTAACAGAATGGGAACATTTTTTTGCACTGAACACATCAGTTAAAGGGCTGATATCTAGGATATACAAAATACTCAGAAAGGTGAGCTCCAAAAAATATAAAAAAAAGCCATAGAAAAATGGAGAGAAGAAATGAATAGACACTTCTCTGAGGAATAAAGGTAGCCAACAGACACATGAAAACATGCTCACCTTCACTGATCATTAGGGAAATCCAAATCAAGACAACAATTAAGTACTACCTTACACCAGAGAGAATGCCTCACATCAAAAATAATAGGAACAATCTGTTGGAAGGGATGTGTTAAGAAAGGAACTCTCATCCATTGCTAGTGGGGATGCTGCCTGGTCCAACCCCTATGGAAAACAGTGTGGAGAGTGCTCAGTGAACTCAGGATTGAACTGCCAATTGACTCAGAAATTGTTCTCCTGGGTATCTATCCCTGAGTAGGAAGGACATTCATATCAAAGAATGTGTGCACTCCACTTTTTATCGCAGCACTCACCATTATAACCAAGATTTGGAACCAACCTTGACGTGCAACATCAGATAAGTGCATCATGAAGATGTGGTATTTATACACAATGGAATATTACATAGCAGTTAGAAATGATTTGCAGCAATGTGGATGAATCTACAAAATATTTTAAATGAAGTAAGCCAGAAGATGAAGGATAAACACAGAATGATAGCACTTTTCTGAGGTAGTTAGAATATATACCATATATACATGTAATACTCCATGAATAAATACAACTATCTAATAGGGTGGAAACTCCAAGCACTGTAGATGTCAACATTTACTGGGGAGTAGTGTCCAAAACAAGTGGAAGAGGAACAACACAGAGCCTCCACTAGCCATTATACCATAAAGAAATCAGCAACAATGTAAACAATGTCTTAGAGTGAACGGGTATGTAATCAGCCTTTTACTGCAAAAGCCTATAGAATATCATAGGGATCATATACAGGGTTACAGGTGAAGTATATGAATGGATGCCAGAGACTCCAGCGGAAGCGTTTTAATGCCTTAATCTTACTAAATTTAAAAATAACTTCTCAGCTTTTTCGTCCACAGAAATTCTTGGATATAAAGGGTGAACACCTTAATTTGACACCTTGGTGCTCAATCACACTAGATACTATATTCAGTTTGCATTATGAATATGTGTGACTCCAATGATTCTGATGTTGTTTCTGTTGAGTTTATCAAAGTATTCTATTTTTATGAGTTCAAATTGATGGATTTTTTCCATTGTCTGATCGTTTGCAATAAACACTTTTACAATATATTTTATTGTATGGAGTTGTTATGCATCTCATCTTCCACCCAGCCTACTTAGTCAGTTTTTAGCTGCTGCTACTCTGTTGGAGAAGCTTTCCAATTACTTTGAACCTAATTTGCAGCATCTTTAAAACAATGAACAAAACCCCATGCTCTACAGAATGCATGATTTTAAGCAGTAAATATTAAGAACTCATTTCGTCATGTTTTCTTTCTGTGAGAAAACAGAGGCCCAGTAAAATAAAATTTTATTTTAAAGCTGAATAAGATGTGTGTATATGTGCATTTGATTTCCACTCTATTATATGACATTCAGACATTTCACAAAAATATAAATTACTTAACCCTCTGATCATATTATACAATCTATAACTATATTTTCTTTCTGAATAATCATAGTATCAAATTGGCATAAAGAAAATTTTATTAATTAATATGGCTAATGTTGATTAAGATTGAAAAACAGTTTATTTTCAAACTGATTAATAAAACTGAAGAAAAAATATCTTTCTTACACTTTTGATTAAATACGTGTAAGCACTTAAACTTGTAGTCCAAACACCTTTTTATTAATATAAAACAGTTTTGTATTTGCTCCAATGCCAAAATAATATGAAAATTTTGTTGTCATATTTTATTAGAAAGCATATCCTTTTTTTCAAAAATAGAATGGTACAAAAAAATGTTAAAGTACGATATTATCCCATGCTTATTTCTGTCAGTATTGTTCTCACAGTTCAAGAAACTAGATCTAAGCAGTTAATTATTGTATGGATATTGAACGTTTCATGAGAAAAACAAACTTCATCCCAATTTTTATTCTCAAGTACTGTACTTAATGAGATATTTGAAGAAGTGTTTCATAAAGGGAAGCACAAAAGAAACAAGAGATGTAAAAAATTATGCCTTCTCTCTAGTCAGCAGGAAAAGAATAAACTAAATAGCTTCAGTATGTCAGTACTGAGAAGCAATTTTTTAATTCAGCAACTTGGTTATAAAATATACATATATATCATCATCAAATGGTGTCATATAATTGATGGCAACTTGCAGGTTTATGAGCTTAACTATATACACTTTGACCTTGTGAAAGGCTAATCAAGTATATGACCATAATTAACAGAGGAGTTTGAGTGTTTTAGCATGAAACCAAACGAATGAGTCAAGCATTTCTCACTAACACGGAATGAAAAAAATAAATGGGGTGATTGAATTTATAAAAAAGAAATAAATATGATTAGATGAGCTTCTTAAAATGCAAAGGCAAAAAATAGGAATTATCCCAGATGATTTGGTTGCTAATTTTGGGAAAGGAATCAGGTAGGAATGCAACTAGAAAGTAGGTAATTTACACTTAAATATCTAAAAACAAAATGGAAATACATTCAAACCTCAGAATAAGCAGTCTAGGGACATTAGAAATTAGAAAAAGTATTAATTACTGCTGGTAGATTTTAGGTTTTTCAAATTCAAATCTGTTTGTTCAATTCTTGGCTGAATAATTCCCGTGCCTGAGGATGCTAGGTAAATTTGGCTATCACTAATAATGAGGAGTGAGACAAAATCCAAAAATCTCAAAGGCTTGGATGCTTTTGATAAAATGTGAAAGAAAACTGATCTTTTAATACCAAAAATCTATATATTACATTACTGCTTCTGATCCATCCAGATTACTGTCTATTTTAGAAACTAAGTCAAATCATTGATCCAGAACAATACAAAATAGTAATAAGTAACAAGAATAATTCTAACCCCAGGTCTTCATGTCAAAAGAAGTAGCATGCAAACAGATCCTACAAATATTCAGATGATATCAACAGTCTGTTTAAAATTCATATTTTTGATTTAAATTTTGACAAAGTTCAATAAATATTTTATTTTCTGAATTTAATAAATAATTTTGAATTTAGCATGCCCTTTAAATAATGTATTCATGCTTTTATAACTTTTTATATTCAGACTTTTATCATACCTTTGGAAGTATGTTATTTATTTATTTATTTATTTTTATTTATTTATTTTGGTTTTGGGTCACACATGGTGATGCTCAGGGGTTATTCCTGGCTATGCACTTAGAAAATTCCTGACTTAAGGAACCATATAGGATGCCTGATAATTGAACCCTGATCTATCCTAGGACAGCTGGGTGCAAGGCAAATGCCCTATCACTGCGCCACCGCTCTGGTCTCATTTGGAAGTATTTTAAATGTTATCTAAAGAAACATAATTTATGGATAATTACTTGTTGCTTTATAGTATAATTTAGCTGGATTTTTGTTTAGATTTTTGTCTAAACTAAAAGATTCAGAATATTATTAATACTAAAAATAAAAAAATATCAAAAGCTAATGAACTGAGTCCATGCTTTGCTTTGGGGGTCTGGTTATAATATTCAGAAACACCTACATAAAAGAATTACCAGCATGACCTTTAATCAAGGATATACGAGTAGCCTCTGAATACTGTATTGTATGGCTAAAAAAAAAAAAAAAAAGAAACCCCAATTTCAAAACTTAGGTACGTGTAGTACCTGTGGTAAAATATTTGACTCAATGGTTGAGGACAAACTTTCACCTTGAAGCCCTTGATTTAAACCCCCAAAATAAAAAACAATCCTATATAAAGTTTAATGTGTTATAGGATATTATATTAATGAGCATAAACTTTTATATCATTTATATAATAGATTAAATCTCAGCTTTGCCATTTGCCAGTTGTTTGGTTTGGGAAACTTTGCTTAAACCCAATATATTCCTTTATGTTAGCAATAAAGAATAGTGATAAAAGCACCAACACTTTATTTAGAAAATTTCCATTACGCTTTAAATAGATGAGAGCAGCAGATCCCCAACAATGTATACATGCTCTGACCATTGCCAGAAGTGATCCCTGAGCACTAAGTTCTGAGTTTTGTTTGGCATAGCCTAAAACACACATACACACACACACACACACACACACACACACACACACACACACACACACACATACACAAAATCCCCAAAATAAAATTCACCTAAACCTCCAAACATCTTTATATGAAGCTTATGGGTATTTCTTGAAACTCAATTTTTTAGTAATCAATAATGCAGTATTAAACTTTGACACAATGTCAGTGTATTATCAACTGGAATATGGTAAATTGATTACTAAACAATTTTACTTGTGAAATAGAATTAAAATTTCTTTTTTTATTATTATGTGGAACACATGTTAGAGTCCAAATGAGTTTGAAATATATTTAATATGTAATAAGAGTCATAAAATGACAAGATGACTTGTCTCCTTTAAAATTGTACTGTTAATATATATTATTCTCAAAATTCATACCAAACTCTTAATTGACTTTTACTGCCTTGTAAAAAGACACTGCTATTTCCACAGTTTGTGCACAAATGCATCTTCATACATCTGCTCCATTTTAATTACTTCATTGGAATTTTTTATGTTCTATGAAATAAATCACTAGTCCACTAGACTCATTTTTATTTATATTTTATAAATATATCTCATATATTTATATATTATATATATCCTTAAAATATATGTAAATATGTAAGAATATTTATATTATGACATAATATAATCTATTTTTATTTGACAAAATAAGAATTCATGGAAACATTAGCATAAACTTCTAGGGAAAATTATAAGTGCATATTGCTTAAATTTTAAGAGTTCTAGAAATTTTTCCTTCATTTAAATTTGTTTCCTCAATTAATAGTATTAGTTAATATTAAATATCATCTTAAGGGAATATTTAAAACCAGATTAAAATAAAATAATTTAATTTCAATGTTTGTGTATGTGAGGTATGTAATATTAATTTCTTTATAGACTTTTTTCTTTGGGGACTTTATCTAGCAGTACTCAGGTATACTCCTGGCTCTGTGCTCAGGGATTACTCCAGGAAGACTGAGGGCATTATATGTAATCCAGAGATTAAACGTAGGTAGTCTGCAGGCAAAGCAAGTACTGTAACTGCTGTGCTATCTTTTAGACCCCTAAATTAATATTTATAAGGGCTATTTTTAGATTATAAATTGTTTTGTCCAAAACAATGATCATGCCTGGCTTCTTTGTATCTGTTTGCTTACGATTTAGTTTCACCCAAAACAAAGATTGTCTTATGTGTAAACCTGGGCAGGACAGACTCAGAATAACCTGAGCAATCCCCCTCACTCTATCCTTACTCCTCCAACCTCAGGTGGTCTCTGAACTCAATACAAATGACAGTTCTGGCAGGTAGCTGACACTCCATATGAGATAGAATATTGTCAGACTACACATGTTTCTTCCTCAGCTTGGTTTACATTATTTTGTGCAGTGACTCTGCTTTAGACTGGTCCACCTGAGTCGGAGATAGAGCATTTGGGGTGATTTTACAGATTAACTTCAATACTTTGCTTTTTCATACTAATTATGTTATCATTCAACAAGGTAGAAAGACCAGAATGATTCTGGCTTATGTCCTTTCTCCAGTTAGTGTACTTTCACCACTAAGTTTAAGATTTTATGATGCCAAAATTTCAAGGAGCAAATGACTTTTCTTAATGTGTCACCATTATCTGAAGATAGAGCTTTTAGAATAAACCTCAAGTGTGATTTGATTATTTTATTAATAATTCCCTTAAACAAAATTCAAACATTGCTAGTATTTTTCCCTGCTTAGCATAGTCTG
Source organism: Crocidura indochinensis (assembly GCA_004027635.1). Classification (NCBI taxonomy): domain Eukaryota; kingdom Metazoa; phylum Chordata; class Mammalia; order Eulipotyphla; family Soricidae; genus Crocidura; species Crocidura indochinensis. Next base: position 15,228 of record PVKC010009955.1, on the reverse strand, counting down.
CCAAATCTCCCAACACTGTCAGCTTTCAATTTACAGAAAACCAGTAGGGGTTCATCTTTCTAAGTTTCAATGGAGGGTAAACCTGTTTCCAAGAGAACAAAGTAATGGAAATGAATATGAGTTAACAGTTTTAGGCATTAAATGTCCTTTCTCCTGGCATGATCTGAATCTCTAAAGCTCTCTCTACAAATATATAGCTTTAATTAAATCTCATTAAATCCACTTTCTCTCTACTTTTGGAATTCAAAGCTGAACACCTTGGAAAGAAAAGAATCTGTCCCCTGAAATGTTCCCTTTGTATTTTGTAAAGCAAAATAGATGGACATTTTCTTGTTTTCTTTATAATCAAGTTGTGACTATACAACTTCCTTTCTAATCCCTTTTATTTTAGAACAAACTAAATTCTAGTGCTGCCTTAGGCATTGTAAATCAGATTAACTGAGTTTAATGGCTTGAGGAGTACAGAAATTAGAAACATTAATAAGGTAATTCTGTCATGTTCTTTGAAAAGAAGCATCTGATCTATTACTATCTTGTGCACCCTATAATCATCAAATGGATTCTATAATTTTGAGCATCCTTTATTAAACTCCTAGAGAGTTAGTTTTTATTTGTACCAGGCAATATCCTAAAATGCTAATTTATTATCTATCTCTATCTTAGAATAATTCTATAAGGTTGTTATTATTATTATTATTTCCAAAAAAGATTTCAGACACTCTACCATCAACTCGAATGAGTAGACACTTGTGTGAAGATGGTTTAAAAAATGAATACAGTACACTATGTGTAAGTTCATCAATAATATTATTTACCACAATAAGAAGAAAAATGTAGATATATAAAAAGAATTTTATGAAATAAAATGTGTATAATAATACACATAATAATAAATAAAATAATATAGAATTATTATTTACCCAGTGTAGAGCCAAGTTATGACACTAATAACAATTATTACATAAACCATAAAAATAACATACATAAATTTCTAATAAAAACCTCTACTTATCTGTCCGAACTCTTTTATTTTCAATTGTATTCAATAGTTAGTTAGAAATAAATTCCTAGTACTTAAGAAAAAAAGAGAAACATTTTCCATTGGCAAATCATCTGCCTTTCTTCACAAAAAAAAAAAAAAAAGAGGAGCCAGAGTTTACATGTTATCTATGCTCTCTGCCACCCACTCAATAGAGAGGATGCATGAATTTTGGAAGAGTCTCGTTAATCAAACAGATGTGGTTTCAATAATTATGAAATGTCTTCATTAAGCACTGGCAGTAAGTCATTACAATATCTTCTTCAGTCTTTTGGCTCTGATCAAGTGTAGACTATCTTCTCATTAGGGTAATGTGATTCAATAAAAGAGTATTCCATCATTCTCCATAAGGGAAAAGACTGGAACTTTTGGTTAACAATGATCATTTAGTGATTCATTTTATCTTTTTCAGATCATGTCAATTCATTATGGGTACAAGGTTAATTTTTTTGTACATTTAGGTTTTGATCTTGACAAAAAGTGTTGGTCATAAAAGTTAACTTTGTGAAAGAAAAAAGGACAGTTTAAATGAATGCTGGATATGTAATGAGAAGAAGTAAATGTCTTTTGCTTTCATTTGTTAGCCTAGAGAACTATTAATTAGAGACAGATTTATGTATTTTAAATTGTGCTGTTGAGGATATTGTTGACATATTTCATCCAATTATTTTTCTGATATGATTAGGAAAAATTAGATCTGAATTGTGATATATTCAGCAATCTTCACTAAATTCACTATTTATTATCACATGCATCTTTCTATAGTTTATCAATCATAAAATACTGGCTCCATCAAAATAATAAGATGCAGAAATGAGACTTCATTTGTTTTATGCATGTAATCTCACCAACTAGAATAAATAATAATTACTGTATTTTTCTTTTTTCTTATGAAAATACATTGTAAATACTCTTGTAATTGCATTCAACTTATTTTATACTGATTTTTCACCTAAAATTGCTGTTAAATGTATTATTTAGTATTATAATTTTATTGACTAATAGTTTGTTGAGAACCTAATGGCATATATTTCGCCTAAATGTTTATACTTGTGCCAAAAACTTCTGTTACAAATAATTAGCCTAAAAACCAATATGAGGTTCAGGAATCTCAAAAGCATTGAATTCTTCAAAAAGAAAACTAGCTTTCTCTATAATTTAAGTTGATCTCAATCATTACAATATAATTTTATTGGAGAAATTACATATGAAAACAGAATCAATCTAATTTGCACCTTGCAATAGAAGTGTAAAACCAGTTGTTAAATCCTAAAACATTGACAAGGTGAGCTTTGTAGGAATCCAGAGAGTTTTCGCTGGGTTTTGGGGTGGGGGTTCACAACTTTGCAACCCTAAATTACCATATGACAAGTAGGGAGGAGCAATGGACTATAATGGAATCATTTACAGTTCAATGGAAACATTCTTAATGTTGTTGATCAAAAAACGATTCTTTAAAAAAGAATAATTCTTTAAGAAAATAATAAGAGACTAAACCAGAAAGACCTGAGAATTTCTTTTAAGGGAAAAGTGGTCTAGTTTTGATTTAGTTGGTTCTTATGTGGCTCTTCCTCTGAATTCTAGTCTTATGTTTATGTGACTCTTCCTCTAGAATAGATTCTAGTCTAGTTCAGCAAATCTATAGTTTGTACAAAAAAAACCATTTGTACAAATCTCCTACAGTTTGTTAAAGAGTTCTTGACTTACCATGACTTATTTATACTTAATCTTTCTAAACTACGTAATAAATAGTTCAAATGAACCAACACCAATATTTCAGGTAATTTGAAGGGTTTATTTTCCCTGTTTTCTGTTTCTATCTTGTTTATCATTCCCCACCTTTCCTCTATCCCCTTACGTATTGATATACCTGTTCACTCACCTACCCATTCATCTGACTGGCTATCTCATGTCTCATTTCTCCAAGGTATATGAATAGTAAATTAACCATCTTAATAAATCTGTTGCAGGATATTATGTGAAGTGGAACAAAGAGATTAGAGGAGGATATCTATAGCTTTCATCTCTAGTCACTTTGATCACCCATGAAGTTGTTTAGAAAATCTATGAATGGGGCCAGAGCGGTGGCGCAAGCGGTAAGGATTCTGCTTTGCAGACTTAGTTCAATTACTGGCATCTCATATGGTTCCGCAATTTCTGAGTGCATAGCCAGGATTAACTCGTGAGTAGTACCCAGTGTGCCCTCCCCCCACACACACACACACACAAAAAAAAAAAGAAAAGAGGAAAAGAGAAAAAGAAAAAGAAAATCTATGACTAAAGAAAGTCTGTGATCAGTCAGCATAATGTATAAACCTTGTATCTCACGAAAAACTAACATGTCTCTGACAAAGTGCTTTCTATCTATAGAAAAGTATGTTGTGAGGTCATGTCAAGAAACTTTAGGTGCCCATTGTCACATCCAATAAATCAAGATCAAAATCCCTTTGTTCCTGCAAAAGCTTCTCTTTGGAGAAAATCAATCCAACCTCTTCTGGGTTAGGTCTGGCATCAGCTCCCATTAGGTCTCACTTTTTGTTACCACTAAAGTGTGTCTGATCATTGTGCTTCTACCTGCTAGTAAGATAGAGTAACTACTTTAGGTCCCATCTTGGTTCTATTAATTCCCAAGCGCTCATTGCCAGCCTTCACCCCATTATCATTCCTGCTTCATAAAAATAAACACAAAAGTATTCTTTATGTGTGCAGATGGATTTGTGTTTACACACATGAATATATATGCGTGGTCTTTTTGTTTGTTTGTTTGTTTGTTTGTTTAGGGGCAATATCCAGTAGGCATTCTTGGCTTCAGACTGTTTTTGTGTTCAGGGGTATTTTGCTAAGCTTTTATTCTTAAATAAAACTTTAAAATATGCCTATCTTGATTGGCCAGCTGGGGTTGGGTATGCATGGGTAGGGAATGAATTTGAGTCATGGTTTATATAGGAAGTTGACATTAGTAGTCGGACTGGTGCTAGCCCATTATATTTTTAAGACTCAATTATCAATACCTTTGTAAATAATAGTTCTTTAAAAATAAAATAAACTAATTTCTAATGATTTTACTGACCACTAAAAACTCGCTAATACTCAAGATGTTAATTTTCTTTATGCGGTCTAATCTCAATAATTACATTAGTATGTCAACAACATTTTTAAAACTTTTGTGTATGTTACTGTTTCTGTTAATGCTACTAAAATGTAATGTTCCCAAAAGGCCCAGTTTTCAGCAATATGCCAGTTCTCTTCCTGGACTTTTGCATGATGACTCAAGCCATGCAAATTCTATATATCTTCTATGATACTTCTTTGTTCTTCACTCTGATAGCAAGTAAATCATCAGTCTTACTGTTCTTTTTTAATCTAATTAACTCATTTTAATTTCAAAGAAATGAAATTAGCAGTTTTATTATTCTTTTATTATCTGATTAACTTCTCTTTTTAATTTCACAAAAATAAATTCACACTTTTGCTACTGTTCTTTCTGATTTTGCTCTCCACTGTTTTATTTAGTTTTGCTTTGATTTTCCTCTTGTATTTCCTAAAGTGCAATGCCAAATAGCCTCTTAGAGAGTTGACTTGGAAGTGTTGTTTCTTTATAGACTAAATGATGCATTACCACTTTTTCTTATAGCTTCATAAATATTTTTGTACTCTTCCCAATTTCAAAAGTTTTTGTATCTTTATCACTTTTCAACAAAATTTGTACGCAAACTTTATAAATGGCTTTGCTTTCTCTATTTGTCTCTGATTCAAAAAGATTAAAGATGCATATAATGGTGGCCATACACATTAGCAATGGAGTCCGGGAAAATTCTTTTAAAATAGACTATATTTAATTATTTTTTATTTTATTTTATTTTATTCTGATTCTAGGCAGCCAGAATTAGCAGTGATCAGTTTACTCCTGACTCTGCTCTGGGATCAGTTCTGACAGATCTGGGGGATCATGTGGGGTGCCAGGGAATAAAACTGAATCAGTCAAATGCAACAAAAAAATCTTACTGGAAATAATATCTCTCCAGACCTAAAGTGGACTATTTAAATATGATGGAAAATAATGCTGAATATTAATGCTAATTATGTCCACATGCTTGCTACTTTAGATAAATATTTTTTGAGAAAAGTCATACATTAGAGACAAAAGATTGCAAGCAAAGAAGTCAATAAACCATGAAAGAAAAGGCAGATGGACCCACATATTACAAACAGGCGCACTGGAATACTGCCAAAAATAGTTTAAAAACTTTAATGCAGCCCCAAAAAAGAAGAAAGTGAAAGCTCGTAATTATTATTGTTGTTATTGTCACAGCATTCTAGCAATTGCACAATATGGAGAGTTTATAATATGGTTTGGAAAACATTTCAAAACTCCTAGCCCAGTTAGTGACTTTATGTCTGTAATACTGCTCCGGTCCCTTGTTAAGTCATTTTCCTTTTGTATCTGCTACATTCCAATGATCCTCAACTTCTATTTCTTTCACCCCACCATATCAGTCTCTTTTTCTTTCCTACTGCTACCTTATTATATATATATATATATATATATATATATATATATATATATATATATATATATTTACCCAGCTGAAACTCTTTCAATTCTTAACTGGACACCCAAGTTCATTCTGAAGTGAGCAGACAGATAGTTGTAAAATCGGAAGGGGTTGACAAGAAGTCTAGGAGTTGCAATACCAAAATGTGATTCACATAAATCACAGTCTATCTGAAGGTAGCTCACAAAGGTCATGAAGATCACAACTATTTTATGGGCAAAAGGATTAAGGCAGATACTAACTAGCACCAGCACCAGCTCAGAAAGAGGCTGGACATCCACCCAGGAGGGAAACCAAGGCTTCAGAAGAACAATAATAAGAATAAAAAGAAGAATCAAACAAAGCTGAGACTGATGAGATAGCTCAGCAGGTAGTCTGACCAAGTTTGATCCTCAACATGGTATATATTCCTCTGAGCTCTCATCTCAGCACAGAACTAGAATTAAGCTTTGAGAATTTAAGAGTTCTCAAGTGTGGCCTCTCACACTTTCCTAATGAAAAAATATTTCAAAGCTATTTATTCAGGATGTTTATTTATATTAAAAGCCCTTGTGGGTAAGCAGTTTGGGAGTAAAGCTATAAAGCCATCTTTGCAAAGGCAACCTAGTGTGAAGATACTTCCATATTCTGGAAGAAACTTGTGTCTCAACTTGGGTTGTGTAGCTTTGTTTTTAAATTTATGAGAAATACTTTGTTCTTTCTCCTTTGGAGAAGCTCATATTCTCCCTTGACTACATTATTATTTCTCTTTATCTCTTCATAATCCCTAGATAAAATTTATATTTTACTATCCCTCTCATTTTAAAATTATATTCTATGAAGAAATGAGGAAAGGCAAAATATACTGGGAAGAGGTTAGTGATCATTTTGATTTTTTCTTCAAAATGCCTTACTCCAGCCTGAGTTTCTTAAGAAAATGGGGGCTCAGCATTAACTCTTGACTGTGTAGAACAAGTTGGATTTACGTGCAGTATGAAGATTGCTGAGTAGGTCTGATGAGAGATATGTGTCCATGACATGTAGAGGTTCATGATAAATGTAATAAATCCCCTTTTGGGGGAAATTGCTGCTCTTCTCCCATTTCACATGTCATCTGCAACAAAGCCATCTGTCTCTCAGAGGAACTAAGACTTTGGTGAATCACATGTGATTTCTCTTTCCCCATGTTCATTCCAGATCACAGACTTTGCCAACAAATTATTCTCAATTAAACATGTGAGAATTATTCCCCTACAAACTATTCCCCTAAAACACAAGACTAGAATATGCCCCTCGGAAGATAGTTTAGTAATTAGAATGCTTTGTAAAAATGTACACAGGAAAGAACAGAGAACAGAGGCTGGAGCTATTGCCCAGCGGTAGGGTGTTTGCCTTGCACACAGAAGACCCAGGATGGACATGGGTTCAAACTCTGGCATTCCCCAAGATACTCCGAGCCTGTAGGGAGCTCCGTTTTCTGAGTGCAAAGCCAAGTGTAACTCCTGAAACACGTCAGGTGTGGTCAAAATCAAAAACAAAACCAAGTCAACAACTTTTTTCTGAGCCCAGAATTCGAGAACAAATATGAATGAGCTGCAGAAATGTGCCAGGTAGGCAAGCATAGAATAAGAGTTTAAGATCTTCAGGACAGCGTGGGTAAAAAATAGAAAAGAAAGGGGCCGGAGCAATGGCGCAGAAGTAGACGTTTGCTTTGTACGTGGCTGACCCAAGGACAGATCTCGGTTTGATCCCTTGGCATCCCATATGGTCCCCCAAACGAGGAGCGATTTCTGTGTGCATAGCCAGGAGTAACCCCTGAGAGTCACTTGGATGTGACCCAAAATCCAAAAATAAATAAGTAAATAAAAATAGAGATGAAAGCATTCATAGTTAATTTTATACTTCTATAGGTGTCTGCTGGTTAGCTATATGAATTAGTTCAACTTCTGATCTTGATCCAAATACCCACTGTATGTAAATGTCTCTCTCAATTTAAATATTGGGGGTGGGGGACACATTATGCTACAAAATAAATGGCTGACACTGGAGACTGGTCACTCATAACAGACAGCCTAAAGCTTTGTCTCCTATGTGCTCGTTTATCTATTTTATTCTCTGTGACTGACCTCTGCTGGGTGGAGGTTAAAAGTGCCAAACCAATTGGCTTTAGACAGAACTTTGTCTTTCAGTCTCTTTACCATAAATTTACTTTCTAATGGATTATTATCATTTGCACTTCTAGGTTCAGCAAAAATCTTTCGTAATCTACCCTTTGTAATATTTCCTTAACCATCTCTATCGCCATTACAAAAATTTTATATCTATTATGTATATCCATAGCATGCTTTTGATCTTAATTTTACTATAAATCTTTTCATAGTTCTTCATATGGATTTGTTTTTCTTACCTTTAATGTTTTTGAGTATTTTTGATATTAGACTAATATTCATGTTAATGTGTCCAAAATCTAGCTCATGTTTCTCATTTTTACATGCCCAAATGTAGCTCACTATATCCTGCACAGCAACAGATCAATAGTAAAAATAAAATCAAAATAACATATTTGTAAAGTAATGCACCCGAAACAAAAATATTAAGAATTATGAATTACTTATAGTTTCAAGAAAATATCATATTTATAATTACTTTTCTTTTAATCATTCATTTCTGGCTTCTTTTCTTAATGGTTAAAAGCTCCCTCTGCTGGTTTTCTTTAACATACCAGAAAATGTCACTGTGTTTCCTAAAATGTTATAATGATTTAATTTCAAGAATCAATGCTATTAGCTTGTTTATGCTTGTGAGTATTTAGTCATATAATTCTGTTTCTGAATAAGATGTGCTACTTTCTTTTGTAAGTATTCATTTCTCCAAATATATTGTTTGATATTAAAAATTAATTTCTTGGGTGATTCTAGGAAAAGTATTTATCTTCTCTGGATGAGTTTGATCATGTCTTATTCTTTACCCCTAATTATACTCAAAAGAAGAAATTGTAGTATGGAGTCATGTTCCCTTACCTATATACTGGCTTGATTTTTGCTAGGCAAATAATCTAGCACACATCAATGCTATGTCTTCACATCTTCCAAAGGCTGTTCATATTCTGGGTCTCCTTCATGATAAGGGAAATAAACACATTTGAATCTTTTCTTCAAAGTTTTAAAATGTTATTTAATCATTCCAAGGGCTATTTTATTAATGTACTTTTATTCTTCCCAGTGAATTGTGCTTGTCTTCCATTACTTAATTTGATTGTGTTAATAACACTTATTATTAACCAAATTTTTAATGTTTTTAATTGTTCTAAATTTGCTAGGAAGAAAGGGATGTATATCACACCCATGTGTGCTCAGGGTGTGATATTGGGATGAAATCTAAGACATTGCAATGCCAGGTATGTGGGCTACTATTTTAATCACATCCCAACACTTACTATTATAAGTATTCTTACTGCAATATCTATCTCAGAAGGTTATTCACAAAGAATCTATAGAATTCAATCATCTTATGCAACAAAACCTTGTATCCTAATAAACTGAAATATGAAGCAATACTAATATCTCCATATTCAGAAGGCACATCCCAACCTTATTGTGATGTAAAAATTACACAAATACTGATAGACATATAAATTTTAAATGGGTTAAATATATAATTGAGATTCTACTTAGCATCAAAATGTCATTCTGCAGTTGTATCTACATGATTAAGTCTAGATTATGTCATAGTAAGTGAAAGATGTGGATCATAACAGAATGAATTCTTCATTATCGCATTCACATAAGGTTTCTAAAATAGCCTTAGCCATATTTAATGTTTTTAAATTTACTTTCTAGAAATCAGCAAAAATGATTCATTCTCTATACAGAAATATTTAATCTTTACTTACATGGATATAAGGTAGGTAGATTGATAAAATTTCGAATACATATTTTTTTCTTTTGAAAAGCAACCATTTATTAGAATCAATACAAGTGTATGAAAAGAGGAAAATGGAGGGTAGAAGGGAAGATAATGAGGCATGCATCAGATGTCAATTGTGGGAACACAAAAATTGCCTACTTTGAAACATTTACATTTAAAGTCAAACATATATGTGTATATACCTAGATGTACACATACATATATAGTTTACTTAAAAATCAAAATTAGATATGTTTGATTAAAATATAGCAACAACAAAAAACTCAACCAAAACTCCTGCACAAAGCGAAAAAGTATCCATAAAAACTTCCCAATTTTCCTTTCAGAAATCTGGTTACCAAATGTAATTTGTTTCATAACTCAGAATAGTCCACAGGCTAAAACCAAGCTTCTCAAATTTCTTGGGTCCCATTCTGTGGAAATATCATTGGCTCCTGGGAGTTGAATTCTGGCTAGTTGGCAGAGCTGGGAGTATAGACCATACTCTCTCCATCTCCAATGTTCCATAGAACTAACAGGTATGGGAGTGTTAGAGAAGCATAACCAAGCATCTATGGAGAAGCAGAATGGGAGTAGAGAATTAGCCTATACTATACCTTAAATTAGGATGGAAACTGAGATTCTTTGAGTCCACACCAGGGCAAACAGAAAGACTGTACAATACAAACTTTTCCCAATCCAGGTCAAATTCAAGTTCAGTCTGTGGACACTGAGAAAGAGATAACAGATCTCAGCATTGACCTGCATGAAATTTTAAGGGGTATCATTGTCCATTTTTGAGTTAAATGTACTATAAAACAAAAATTATTATGTGGTTTTTCTGCAGCGGAGGACAAAGGAAGTGGTTATGTTTACTGAACCATAAATTTTGCTTTTTTGGATGGCAGAATCTTGGTAATTATACCTCAGATTGTTACCCAGTCTTCCTAGTTCTAGTTTAGGTAGTGATATGCAACACTATCAGTCAAAAGCAATGATTTTGCTTTATTCCCAAAGCAGTCCAAGTTTGTTCCAAGGGAATGAACCCTTCCTTTCCTACTTGCACAGAGAAAAACAGTCACATAGTCACGACATGGACATGATTCCTTAGTCCCATGTTCATGGGTCTGAAACAACCTCTTTGTGGAAACAAAAACAGAAAATACTAATTGCCTTTCCCCCATAACATCCTAATAAGTCTGCAAGACTGAGACTCCAACATTCATGTTGGCAGAAAACACTGCCAACATCTGAACTCGCAGCTCTGAGAAGGGTTGGAGTGGCAAAGAATTTACCAACGTTGAAAGGTCACAATTTCCATCTTGGACAAATAAATGAAGAATAATGCCTGCTAGGTTTAGAATTAGGCTCAAGAGTCCCTCACTGAGGACCCTAAAGAATCTTGTTAACTTTGATTTTTAATGCCTCATAACACTGTTTGAGATAGGTCAGTATTATGAGATAGGTCAGTATTATTTTTATTATTTTATTTTATTAATTTATTATTAACAGATTGGGAATTGAGCCATTGAAAGTAGTGACTTGCCTCCTATCTGCCATTATGCATCACTTGAGATTGGCAAACACACTTAATTTTTGTTCCACTTTCTAGAACATTTTACTTCTCAAGAGTACATTTGACATTTGCCTTTTCCTGTATGAGGATCCTATTACCACAGCAACAACTATAAAGAGTGGGGACTGGACACATTGTATAGTAAGTGTAGATCTTGACTTGCATGTGGCAGATTTCTGGATTTCCCCAGAATCAGAGATATTTTTTTATCCCTGGCAACCCATAATGTCTTCTGAGTTCCCAAGGACTCCTGAGCACAAAAGCAAATATAAGCCTGAGCCTACCAAGTGTAACCTAAGAATCCCCCGTACAAAACAAAGTGCATTTGGAAATAAAAGAAAGTTGGTAGGTATAGCTCACTATGCATGCTGCATTCACCTTATTTGATTCGGTCCATAATATTTCACTAAAGTCAATGAACAAGCATTCAATAAGTATGAGTTGATTTAAAGATGAACAGATTTCCAAATTGTTTGCCAGGAATGTCATTCCTACCAAAAGCATGCCACATTTTCTTTGAATTATAGTCCATAAATTTAAGAATACGTTTATAGATGTGAAAAATGTACACTCATGAATTTTATGATATAAGGTTAAGAGAGTTAGAACAGAGATGGAACCTTTAGTTCCTTAACCTACATGTACTTGACTAAAAAATCAGAGCATGTGCCCTCAACTCTAACAGTTATTATGGGCTTTATGTCATATGAGTGATTAAAAATTATTGAAGTAATTGATTATAAAATTGTTTCTATACTTTATTATTTAATATGCATACATAGTTGGGAATACAAGTAATATGGAAGAAGGGTATTGGTCTGATTAAATATGAAGGGTTATTTTATGTATATTTAAGCATGATTATGTATGTCAAATGAGGATTTCATGACTTAATTTTTTTTCTAAGTCAAGGGAGAGTGCAAATGTAGTTCTTCAATACCACAAATTATGCAGTTGAGTTTTCCACATTTGGGGATATTGCAGGAGTCAACACATCCGTAGTGCAATGGATGAACCTCGCCCTGAAGAAACCACAATCATGATCATGGTATCTGTCCTGCAAGGTAAATATTAGATTTTATAACTTTAATTTACTGTGCATTGATATGCTTCTTGTAAGGATGGCATTTTTTGAAATTTTTTTGTCCTAGAAAATAAAGTTAAAAAAGATTAAAGACAAAAAACAATGGCTTCTACAAAAATTTCAGATTGTTGATATTGCTCACAGTGAAGGTCATTTCAGCAAGCAATTTGCTTTGATTTTCACGATATTTTGGAAACATTTCAGCAATATTTCCAAAAGACTGCTTCAAATTTAGATTTCACAGTTAAACATCTGGGTTTCTTTCTTGGTCCATTTAGTTGCATAAAATGTATACATCCTCTACTCCTTCAGAAAATAAAAATAGATTTTGTAAAATTTGAAGCTATGAAAGATAATAACATTACACAGAATTAAAGGGTTTGGGTGATTTAGTTTGGAAAGAGAAATTTAATTGCAGAAAACATTAAGCTTACTTTAGGAAGGGATATTTATATTTGAGCATCATTTTTAAGGCTCAATTGTAGAACTATGAAATAATACTGAAATTCATTTATCTAAATATGAGTAATATTACCATTTTTTGTAAAAATTAGTGTTATTATTGCTAACCTTATACTTCTAAATACATGATACATATTTCTTACCTATTTACCATGTTAAGTTTTCATTCCTGACAAATACATAAACTGTGGGTATTCCCTCCCTCAGTTTCCTATTTATCTCATCTGATCAGAACAGCCCACACCTAGAATGGGCTGAAGAGGAGTCTGCCTGGAGGGAGAGAGGGGATAAGAGAGAGAGGCAGCAAGGAAGCAAGGAAAGCAGTTAAAAAGGAGACAGAGGTGGAGAGAGTCAGAGCAGAGAAGTGGCTGCTTGGAAAAGGCTTAGGAAAGATGCCATGTGAGGAAAAGCATATGGCGATTAGGGCCTTGGAATAAAGCAACCTGTCTCCAAAGAAACTCTGACTGCCTGTAAAATTATTTTATTTCGCTTCTACTATCCTTTTCCAGACCTGCAGGTGAAGGGGTAAAGGCTTTATGTTGAGGAAGGCTTCACCCAAATACTAGGACTTTACACTTTATATATTATGCAAGAACAACAATAAACAAATATATGCTCTAAATTTCTTATAACAGTTATATTAGTTACATTTAATATGATTTTGTTGTTCTTGTTGTTTTGGGTCACATCTGACAGCACTCAGGGGTTACTCCTGGCTCTACTCTCAGATATCGCGCCTGGCAGGCTCGGGGAACCCTCTGGGATGCCGGGATTCGAACCACCTTCCTTCTGCATGCAAAGCAAACACCCTATCTCCATTCGATCTCTCTGGTCCCTATATTTAATATGTTTTTTAGAGAAGAACTAATGTTCTATTTGTACATTATCCTTTGTCACTTATATTCTTTTGAATTGTGCGGCTGAGTACTTAAATTACCAGAGGTTTATGGTTTTATCTTTCTTTTTTAATATTAATATATCTATTTGAAATTTAAAGCTATTTGATTTTGCTCTATAGTTTTTCTCTTATGTAATCAAACACTATACGCTATTGAAAATTATTTTTAATTTAAGGTTGTTTATATGTGTGTTTATAATATTTTAAAAAGTTTCCAGTATATATTTTTTTTACTCGACAGGAATTACTTCTGATTTTTGGGGGGAGGGTTGTTCACATCCTGTGATGCTCAGAGGTTGAGTCTGGCTCGGAGGACCATATAGGACGCCGGGGATGAAACCAAGGTCTGTTCTAGATTGGCTGTGTACAAGGCAAATGCCCTAGAGATGTGCTATTGCTTCAGCCACTTACTCCTGATATTTGTACTCAAAGCTCAGTCCTGAAGGTTCTCAATTGCCTATATGCATCTGACAAAGACAAAATAGGAGTTGGCACTGTGTAAGGAAAATTAAAGTTGTATATTTTACTTAAAATGTTTTCCGAGGGTGTTATTTTCTCTTGGTGCACCATCTATATTTTCCAAAGGAAATCAATGCCAATTTCTCAGACTTTGAGCAATGATAGTATCTATATTTATGTACAAGCTGTGTGGAATATTTATAAATATTCCATGTTAGATGAAAGCTTGCTCTACGGTAATTATCTATGGTAATTATTGCTGTCATCATTATCATCATCATTATTACTGATACTGGATGCATTAATACTCTGCCTTTCTCCAGAGAACTGGTGATTAGTTGATATAATGGAAAGGTAGATAATAAGCCAGCAGCTCAATAGGTGGGTAGCTCTACATTCTATTTCATCTTGTAAATAGAAACATATTACCTCACAATTTGCACACTCTTTTCAGCTGATGTGACTGAAAAAGCAGCAATAAAAGGCAATAATGTGACTCCTGACCACCACTCCAACTCCCCTGAAGTCAATATAGAATAGACTTGTGTGATCTACTCATGCATTAGTATTATCATGTGCTGAAAATCAATTTTTATTAGTTTTGTTGATCAGAACCTTGATTTCAATCTTAATGTTTTTATTATTTGCTATAGTTACCATAACTTTTGTAATTGGACACCCCTGGTGGTACTTTATTTTGAGGAGATATTTATGGTAGTGCTCCAAAGCAAGGTGATACTGAGTATTGAACCTGGATTTCATACATGCCTACTATTTTTTATTTGTAACAAAACAAGGAAAGGTACACTTGAACATTATCTTTCAATAAAGAAGAGAAATTATAAAAATGGAGAAAAATGTCAGAAAGAAGTGATACTTTGGGAAAAGACTCTTCTAAGCATTCAACACAAAATACAGAAAGGGTTATGGAAAATTCTTACATCATTAATGTAATGAAGAGATAAATAAACATCCTATAAAAAGTGAAATAGAGGGTGGGAAGTTTCTGTACAGAAAATTTACTCCTCTCTATTGCTCTTCAAACTCTGGATTCTCATCTCTATCTTAAACTGTTTTCAAACTAAAGGGGCAGAGAGAGAGAGTCTAGTGGAGAGGAAACTTCCCCTGTAAGGACTCAAGGCAGGTTGGATCATCTGCATATATATAGTCCCCCAATTTCCCAAAGAATTAATCTTGAGTGCAGTATCAGGCTTAACCTCTGAGCATCACTGGTTGTGGCCTTAATTTACCACCACCCCCCCAAAAAAA
>PVKC010009954.1:0-26244 GCA_004027635.1 Crocidura indochinensis | reverse complement strand
CTTGGAATCAACTTGACTAAAAATGTGAAGGACCTATACATAGAAAATTATAAAACTCTGCTCCAGGAAATGAGAGGATACGTGGAAATGGAAACACATACCCTGCTCATGGATTGGCAGGATTAACATCATCAAAATGGAAATACTACCCAAGGCATTATACAGATTTAATGCGATCCCTCTAAATATCCCCATGACATTCTTCAAAGAATTGGATCAGGCAATTTTGAAATTCATTTGGAACAATAAGCACCCTAGAATAGCGAAAGCAATCATTGGGATAAAGAACATGGGAGGAATTACCTTCCCCTATTTCAAACTTTACTACAAAGCAATAGTGATCAAAACAGCATGGTATTGGAATAAGGACAGGCCCTCGGATCAGTGGAATAGGCTTGAATACACAGAAAATGTTCCCCAGACATACAGTCACCTAATTTTTGATAAAGGAGCAAGAAATCCTAAATGGAGCAAAGAAAACCTCTTCAACAAGTGGTGTTGGCACAACTGGCTAGCCACTTGCAAAAAATTGAACTTAGACCCCCAGCTCACATCATGTACAAAGATGAAATCCAAATGGATGAAAGACCTTGATATCATACCTGAAACAATTAAATACATAGAACAACACGTAGGCAAATCACTCCAGGACATTGAGACTACAGGCATATTCAAGGAGGAAAATGCACTCTCCAAGCAGGTGAAAGCAGATAATAATAGATGGGAAATATATTAAGCTGAGAAGCTTCTGCACCTCAAAGGAAATAGTGCTCAGGATACAAGAGCCACCCACTGAGTGGGAGAAACTATTCACCCAATGCCCATCAGATAAGGGGCTAATTTCCAATATATACAAGGCACTGACAGAACTTTACAAGAAAAATAATCTAATCCCATCAAAAAATGGGGAGAAGAAATGGACAGTCACTTTGACAAAGAAGCAATACAAGTGACCAAAAGACACATGAAAAAATGCTCCACATCACTAGCCATCAGGGAGATGCAAATCAAAACAACTATGAGGTACCACCTCACACCACAGAGAATGGCACACATCACAAAGAATGAGAACAAACAGTGTTGGTGGTGATGTGGAGAGAAAGGAACTCTTATCCACTGCTGATGGGAATGCTGTCTAGTCCAACCTCTATGGAAGCAATATGGAGATTCCTTCAACAATTGAAAATTAAGCTCCCATTCTACCCAGCTATTCCACTCCTAGGGATGTACCCTAGGAACACAAGAATACAATACAAAATTCCTTTCCTCACACCTATATTTTTTGCAGCACTATTCACAATAGCCAAGCTCTGGAAACATCCAAGATGCCCTTCAACAGATGAATGACTAAAGAAAATGTGTTACATATACACAATGGAACATTATGCAGCTGTCAGGATGAAGCTGTCAGGATGAAGCTGTCAGATGAAGTCATGAAATTTTCCTATACATGGATGTACATGAAATCTATTGTGTTGAGTGAAATAAGTCAGAGGGAGAGAGATAGACGCAGAATAGTCTCACTCATCTATGGGTTTTAAGGTAAATAAAAGTCATTTTTGCAATAATCCTCAGAGACAATGAGAGGAGGGCTGGAAGTTCCAGTTCACTTCACGAAGTTCACCACAAAGAGTGGTGAGTGCAGTTAAAGAAATAACTACACAGATAAATACCATAACCACGTGAATGAATGAGGGAACAGGAAAGTCTATCTGAAGTACAGGTGGGGTTGGGAGGGAGGGAGACTTGGGACATTGGTGGTGGGAATGTTGCACTGGTGAAAGGGGTGATGATACCCATGACATTCTTGAATGAAGTGGATCAATCACTTGTGAAATTAATTTGGAACAATAAACACCCTTGGGAAAAGGAAGACGGGAGGCATTACTTTCCCCAACTTTAAACTGTACTACAAAGCAATAGTTATCAAAAACAGCATGGTATTGGAATAAAGACAGACCCTCAGATCAGTGGAATAGGCTTGAGTACTTAGAGAATGTTCTCCAGACATACAATCACCTAGTTTTTGATTTAGGAGCAAGAATCCTAAATGGAGAAGGAAAGCCTCTACAACAAGTGGTGTTGGCACAACTGCTTTTCCACTTTCAAAAAGTGAACTCAGAACCTCAGTTAATAGCATGTGCAAAGGTAAAATCCAAATGGATTAAAGACCTCGATATCAGACCAAAAGGTATATAGAGAACACTTTGACAAATAAGAAATACAAATGGCCAAATGGAACATGAAAAGCTGCTCCACATCACTAATCATCAGGGAGATGCAAATAAAAACAGTTATGAGGTACCATTTATGCCACAGAGATTGGCGCAAATCACAAATAATGAGAACTAGCAATGCTGTCTGGGATGTGGAGAGAAAGAAATTTTTCATCCTATAGAAGCACTTCCTGCTCTATGTCTTCACTCTGGCTGCTTCAGCTCCAAAGTCACTAAAGTTTTTGAACTGTGAGTCATCCTCAAAGAAGAAGGCAAGCACACACTGTTTCTGATGTGCTCTCGGTGGTCAACTTCTATCACTTCATTTCACCATAGATTACTGCTCACAACTGGTTTAGGCTATTGAGAGATCCTCTGATCTAGGACATTTACTGAGCTGTGAATGCTTCAAGCCATTTATCCAGACCCCACAAGACTGCATTGTGGCCTTCAGTTGGGATGCCACATTTATCTACTCTCCTCAGATTACCTCAAAAGATATAAGGGATATGTATACTCTTTGTACACTTCTTATGTGTATTTCTTTATATATATATATATATATATATATATATATATATATATATATATATATATATATATATATAGCTCTATGGTGTCTTAAGTTTTCCCCTAATTATTGACATTAGTAGTAGAAACTCTTAGAAGAGAGTAGAGTTAGTACCCATAAAATCATTGTGCTTTGGATAGACCAGGATAGGAATTGTTGGCTTATTATTTTTCCCTTGGGCCACAGTAGTATACTATGGCACCATCCTTTTGCATGGCTGCATTACAATTAAAAAATCTTAGAAACTAGAGGAGTTATTATTTATTAGGACTAGGACTCAATTTCTTGCTACAGGGGACCTTCCTTGAACATTTGTATTGGTGACTTGACTTGGACATAAACTGTTTATCCCTGAACCTTGGGTCCAGTTCGGTCCTGTGTAAGTACACTGGAATTGAACATCTAACAGTACATATCCTAGATCTGCACTGACTGGCCACAGACTTGTCTCTTCTCTCATATCTAGAAAAGTTCTGGAAATTAAAGTCTCTCTCAACCCTAAAGAAAGATGGGACAATGTTCTTATAATACATTCCTTCAGAGTATGATAGGTCCAAGGCCACCTTCTGACTCGTTTAGATTTGACCTTTGCATCTTTACATTGGTCAAGCCTAGATAACCTTGACATTAGAGGTAGATAAAAAAGTCAGGTTGGCCTAGGAAAATTGAAGATAATCTACAAATGAATGGAACTGTCTTGGCACTTACTACTTCTGGGATATGCTAACCATCAAACCAATAGCAAAATCTATTTAGGAAAACATTTTCTGGGGCCTTGCAAAATGACAGTAGTGGGCCTGGAGCCTGCAGAGGGTCCTAAGGCAAGATGCTTCATGTGTAGGGATGCCCTGTTTCTAAGCCAAAGTTTTTCTTTGTACTTTCCCAACTTTTGCTGTGACTATGCAAAATATTGTCAACTTTTATCTTTATCTTTAGAGGCATATGTCCTAATCTTAGAATCATGTGCTGTGAGATATTTTGTTTTTCATAAAGTCAGTTAGAGGGAAATGTTGGATTACTCGTCCAATCCTAATCAATATTTGTACTCCATTAAAGGAAATCAATTTCTGGAATATTGTATTATTCTGTATTTGGTATTCCTCTCCCACCCTGTGGTGTGGCCCGGTTCATGCCAATAGATGTAGGGATTTCAGGAAGTCAGGGGCTCATTCTTTGGTCTAATTCCACTAATCTGCTTTTTTTTTTTTTTGAGTCATACCCGGCAATGCTCAGGGGTTATTCCTGGCTCTATGCTCAGAAATTGCTCCTTTCAGGCTCAGGGGACCATATAGGATGCCAGGATTTGAACCACAGTCCTTCTGTATGCAAAGCAAATTTGGTTGGATTCCTTGTATGTGTGCTAGATTTCCTGAGCCTGTTCGTGCACTTTTCACTGTGTGTATTATTTCCCTGTGTCAACGTTTGCTTCCAGATTTGTGTCTCACCAGGTCCTACACCAGGTCCTAATTTGAAACCCTGGGATCCACTAGAACTAGTTGTTTTGTTCTTTTATATGTGTGTCACACGCTATCTTATTGTTGTTTTGGCTTAAATTTCCTTTATTAGCAATATGTGGCCTTTCTTCATATATCTGTTGACCATCTATATTTCGTCTTTGAATAAATTTCTGTTCATCACACCAATAGTTGATGACTTTGATTATTTTTCTTTTTTTGTTGTTGTTTATTAAGTATTACCAGTGGTTTGTATATCTTAAATATTAACCTTTTTTTCAGATGTGTGATGGGTAGATATTTCCTCCCAGTCTGTGGGATGTCTTTTTTTTTTTTTTTTGCATAGCAAGACTTTTAAAAATATGAAACGCTTCACGAATTTGCGTGTCATCCTGGTGCAGGGGCCATGCTAATCTTCTCTGTATTGTTCCAATTTTAGTATATGTGCTGCCGAAGTGAGCACTGTGGGGTGTCTTTTTATTCTGATCACTGTTTTATTTGCTGTGCAAAGTATTTTTAATTTGATTTAGTTCCATTGGTTTAACTTTGTTTCTGTTTATATGATAAATGGCACAAACCATTGAGGATACTCTAGATTCAATGTAATGTGTGTTGTGCATAATTTTCTCCAATATAGTTCATTATGGATTCGTCTTATCTTGAGATATTCAATCCATTATGAACTGATATTTGTGTATAATTTGATCATTTATATTTAGCTTTAGATGATCAGGAATCCATAAATAGGGCTATAAAATTGCTCTTTAGAACTTAAAATGTTGGGGGCCGGAGAGATAGCATGGAGGTAAGGCATTTGCTTTGCATGCAGAAGGACAACAGTTAAAATCCGGCATCCCAAATGGTCTCCCGAACCTGCTAGGAGCAATTTCTGAGTGTAGAGCCAGGAGTAACCCCTGAGCGCTGCTGGGTGTGACCCCCCCAAAAAAAAACTTAAAAAAATTTAAAATGTTCTGTTTATAAAAAAAATACATCTTTCTTTTAAAGAAATTATATACTTTTGATGTTAATTAGATGTATAGCCCTCCATTTTGTGCCCCAAAATAAAACATGCATTTGATTTTAAGAGTATTGAAGGAATTGAAATACTTTTCCATAAAATTTAGCATCATATAATAAGGAATTTTCAGAGAGCTGAGACTTTTTTTAAATTTTTATTTTTGTTTGTTTTTGGGTCACACCCTGTGGCACTCAGGCTCTCACACTCCTGGCTCTGTGCTCAGAAATGACTTCTGGGAGGCTCAGGAGATCATATAGGATTGCAGGAGTTGAACCAAGGTCAATCCCAGTTGATCACCATGCAAGTCAAATGCCCTACCACTGTGCTGTCTCTTCAGCCCTGAGCTGAAACTTGTCGATGAAAAATTTTAACCATTATTTTATTAGTAATAGACTCATAATTGTGTTCTATTCAAATTTAACAACTTAAATAAAATTTAGGTAATTGGCTCAGAAAAGTTACATCAACACAGCTTTTGCCTTATGTGGCAGTTATTTTATTAGTTCTTAAGAAATACCATACTGATGACTTTGCCTTTCTTTAACTGATGTTGGACTGTGAATGACATTTTATTGAGAGTTTGGACCTGCCTTCATTTCTCTGTGACATAGACCAGAGGTGTAAAGAGATAAGTCTCTGGGGCACCTGCTCTGTGTCCCCTGTCTGGAAGCCCTGCAGAGGCTGATGACTCCTGCAGCCCACTCTTCTAATTCTGACCATCAGGCACTCTGCTTTGGGTAGTTGGCTCTCATTATCACTCTTTACATTTGCTCATATTCTCGCTTTGTATAAGCTTCATTTTTTTAAAAGCATGTATTTAAGATGAGTTTGCCCCTGTAACACTTGCTATCTTTTCCTGCTTTATCAGGAAGGTACAAATTTTTCCTTGTTTGCTAGTAGTTTTTCTCCAATTCCTAAATTTCCTCTTCCAGCTCTCCATTAAGAGAAAAAAATAATGTGCAGTGTGTTGCCCTCTGCTGGTAGCTGCTTTGAAAGCAAATGGTTATCATATCAAAGAAAGACAATGTCAAAAGGAATCTAGGACAAGTTCTTCAGATATGAACACTTAAAGAACATCAAGAAAATACTGAGGCAGGCAGGTATACCTAAACTATTTCAGAGAAACAATTCTTTTTTGGGGGGTGGAGGTCACACCTGGTAGCATTCAGGGGTTCCTCCTGGCTCTACACTCAAAATCACTCCTGGCAGGCACGGGGGACCATATGAGATGCCGGGATTATAACCACCGTCCTTCTGCATGAAAGGCAAATGCCTTACCTTCATGCTATCTCTCTGGCCCTAGAGAAACTTCTTTAAAAAAACACAACGACTGTGCTTGACTTTTGACTTCATGGTCATATCCTCTGACTCAGACCAGCCATTTCTAGCACAGTTGTGTACACCCTGAAAAAAGCACAACCATGGAGTAAAGTGAAGGACCACATATTTCTTAAAGTCAATGAGTCCCACTACAACACATAAAACATACCAACAACATGACTTAGAGAAAATAATTAGTTGTTGATCATTAGCAGCAGGTTGGGCTACAGACTGTGGGAGGTGCTTGGACTAAAAAGAGCTGTTTTGAATTGAACTGATGTGATTAATTCCAGTCAAGAGAATGAATGGTCTGCTTTCACGTTTCTGCATGTTTCTTCTGGTCAAGGTGCTCAACATATAACAAGCACCACCACACTACAAGTCATAATGAGAAGTTAATGCAGAGCTTTAGCTATTCTTTTGACTAAAGATGCTTGTTGTGATGCTAGTTGTGAAGACACTCCCAACATTAGACACCTACATGACCTCTCTAATCAGAACACTTTAGAAGAAATATTAAGGCTGTTCAAAGAACTCAAAGTAGCCATAGAATAGAAAACCTCATCAGTCGAGTAGCAGCTGCTGAGGACAGAATAAGTGAGCAGGAAATTAAGTTGCACAACATCTCCATTCAGCAGAAGAAATTGGAATACTTTTATAATAAAAGAACAGAAAATAAAAATATTCTCAAAAATAAGTGAACAAATAACAATAGTCTTACGGGGCATATATAAATAGGAACATAAAAATCTTTGGGGTCTTAGAGGGTCTAAAAATACCTATGAGGAAAAAACAGTCAAAAACACCATCACTGAGAAATTCACAGTGCTGAAAAATGCTTGCACACATCCTGGAAATCTGAAGAGAACCTACTAAAAGAGATCCAAATAAAAGAACACCGAGGCACATCCTCATCACAATGATAAAACCATATATGAGATAGAAATACAAATGGCCAAAAGACACATAAAAATGCTCCACATCACTAATCATCAGGGAGATGCAAATCAAAACAACTCTGAGGTACCATCTCACGCCACTGAGATTGACACACATCACAAAGAAGAATAAGCAGTGCTGGCAGGGATGTGGAGAGACAGGAACTCTTATGCACTGCTGGTGGGTACAACTTTTGTGGAAATGATATGGAGATTCCTCCAAAAGCTGGAAGTTGAGCTCCTATACATTCCAGCTAAACTCCTAGGGTTATCTCCTAGGAACACAAAAATACAATACAAAAATCTATTCCTCACACCTATATTCATTGCAGTGATGTTTACAATAACCAGACTCTGGAAACAGTCTAGATGCCCCTCAATAGATGAATGACTAAAGAAACTGTGGCACATCTATACAATGGAATATTATGCAGCCATCAGAAGAGATGAACTCATGAAGTTTTCCTGTGCATGGATGTATATGGAATCTATAATGCTGAGTGAAATAAGTCAGAAGGAGAGAGATAAGCACAGAATGGTCTCACTCACCTATGGGTTTTGAGAAAATAAAAGACATTTGTGTAATTATTCTCAGAAAAAAATAGGGAAGAACTAGAAGGTCCAGCTCATGATATGAAGCTCACCAAAGACAGTGATGGGTGCAGTCACAGAGATAATTACACAGAGAGCCATCATAACAAAATGTGACTGAATGTGGAAAGTAGAGAGCCTGTCTAGAGTACAGGTTGTTGTGGGGTAAGGAGGATGGGCAATTGGGACATTTGTGATGGGACTGTTGCACTGGTGAAGGATCTTTATATAAGATGTGTATATATATATATATATATATATATATATATATATATATATATATATATATATCTTAAAAAGTATGTTCTCTAACTACAGTGAATTAAATGGAATAGAATGGAAAATAAATAAAAGGGGAAATCACAAAATGTTTTTAATTCAATGCCACATACAAAGTGTGTGTTGATATTGCTAACATAACATCTAAAGAAGAATTAATAACACAGCGACTTAGCTTTAAAAAAAGTTATCTTAAATAGATTACCTAAAAAAAGAAACAAACAAAAAACAAGTGGTGTTGGGAAAAGTGGTCAGCTACATGCAAAAAAAATGAATAATATGGGTTTTTTGTTTGTCTGTTTTGGGGTCACATCCGACAGCACTCAGGGGTTACTCCTGGCTCTATGCTCAGAAATCATTCCTGGCTGGCTCGGGGGACCATATGAGATGCCAGGGTTCAAACCACTGTCCTTCTGCATGCAAGGCAAATGCCTTAGCTCCATGCTATCTCTCCTGACCCTCATCTATGGGTTTTAAGTAAAATTAAAGACATTGCTGTCTTTAATTGAGATAATTGAGTTAAGGGCTGGGAGGGCCAGTAGGACCGGCTCACAATTTGAAGCTCACCACAAAGAGTGGTGAATGCTGTTAGGGAAATAACTACACTAATAACTAGCATGATAATGTTAAAGAATGAGAGAGGTAGAATGCCTGTCGTGATACAGGAAGGAGTGGGGGAGGAGAGCATTGGTGATGGGAATGTTGCACTGGTGAAGGGGTGTATCCTGTTTATGACTGAAACTCAGCTACGAACATGCTTGTAATCATTTGCTTAAATAAAGATTTACATATAAAAAAAAGCTCTGGCATATTCCATAGTGCCACAGCATGCATGAATTTTTAGAGAAGCTCAGCCCACCAGATGTATCCCCAGATTTTCCTGGTGTGGAGAACTAAAATAACCTCCATGGGGTTCCTCAAAAGCCCCATGCTGGGCACCAAATGCTACAGGCATCTTGAGTGGCAGCATCTCTAGTGGGGAACAATTTCTTCAAAAGTGGAAAACGGGTAACCCAAGCATGAAATATGAAATAATGAAACCACACACAGAGTATGTGGGGTCAACATATCTTCTTACAGGAGTGTGACAAGTTTAATTTTTTTTAAGCAGGGGGCTTT
Source organism: Crocidura indochinensis (assembly GCA_004027635.1). NCBI lineage: Eukaryota > Metazoa > Chordata > Mammalia > Eulipotyphla > Soricidae > Crocidura > Crocidura indochinensis. Next base: position 16,738 of record PVKC010009954.1, on the reverse strand, counting down.
ATAGGAGTAAAGCCAGCCTTAGGTATAGAGAAGAATTGATTACAATCATAAAGCAAGGTTCAACAGTAACGATGCTTTAGCTATGGGTGTGAGCTCCAAGAATTATAAGTTACAAAGCTCTTGACCCAGGAGAAACTGCAGCCCCCACTCCTGCTGACTCATTTTATGTGGCCCTTTTCTCCAACCCCCGTCAATGTGGACTTTTACTTGCTACCAGATTCAGCTCCAGAGGGACCCCCAGCTCAAGGACACTACCTGATCCCTTATTGCATTACTACTACAAACCATTTCTCAGACTCAATGAGACAATGTTGTGGGATAAAAATGTACCCTGGAACTTATTCCCCCCAAGACTATCTCAAAAGACTTAATGGGGATATCTATAGTTTCTTTGTATGGTTATTCTTTAATAGTTATAACTCTTAGTGTGTTTATTTTCAAATGTAGAGGTAGAATCCTCCATTCTTTTTCCTTTTGCTTGTTTTGGTTTTGCTTAGAGGAAAATTCTAGTAGAAAAGTCTTACTTGGGATAAAAGCTGAAAACCAGAAAAGGTCAAAACCATTGCACAGAGATTGTATAGCTTGTCATCTTTTCCACCATATGTACCAGCAATAAAATACGGCATTACTCCTTTTTTGCACTGGCACACTAAAATGGGGAAAGTTTATATATAGATACACGTTCTTATCTAATAGGTATTAGAACTCATAAGTTTAATAATACCGGGGCAACTTCTACCCTGATCATTTGTCATGGGGATTTGACTTAGGCATCATGTGATCAGACATTGACTGACCAATCCAAATCCTGGATTGCAACGTTAGAACTGACACAGTTCCCTGCAGCAGCACCAGGAATCAAATTCTACCCAGGGAAGTCCCTAATACTGCTCTGGCATGAACTTGAACTAGGACAGGTTCATATGACACCCTGATGATGAAGAAAGAGCAACAACTTGATCTAAGGGCAGGTTGCCCTACTTCTTCACCTAACCGTGAGATGAAATCAGTAGACACTATATCCTAGTACCTGTGCAAAAACCAACATCACTAATTACTGAAGACACACTACAACAACCAATACTGAGCAGAACTTTATATGGAGCCATAATGAAAGTCTATATCCTAGACTTCATCTTAAGATCTGTGCAAAAACCAAGATCTCTAGTTACAGAGGACTAACTTTGACAATCACAGAACATTTCCTGAAACCATGAGGAATGACCTTGAGGTTTGACAGTGAACATTTCCAGAGCCTGTAGTTGGTTTCATGACAGTACGCTTTAAGGGTGGAGATTTCCTATACCTCTTAGACCAAGGAATTTTTCTTTATAATTTCCTAATTCTTACTGAATCTATGCAAAATAAGAAGAAACAAAAAAATCCAAAAGGATAACACAAAATCCATGACAATAATCTCTCTCAATGTGAGTGAACTAATGCACCAATTAATAGACACAGAGTGGCAAAATGGATCATAAAATTGAATCTACCATCTTGCTGCCTGCAGGAAACATATCTGAATAGTCAGAACAAACTCAGATTCAAAATAATGGTTGGAGGACAGTCATCAACAAACAATTTCCTTAAAAGGGCAGATAGTCTATATTACTACCAGACAACAGAGATTTTAGGCTTAAAAGAAAGGTTATAATAAAGGACAGAGACATGCATTTCCTTTTTTTTTGTTTTGTTGTTGTTGTTCCCATACCCCAGTGATGCTCAGGGATTACTCCTGGCTATAGGCTCAGAAATCCCTCCTGGCATGGAGGACCATATGGGACACTGGGGGATCAAACCATGGTCTGTCCTAGGTTAGCATGTGCAAGGCAAACACCCTAACACTTGCACTGCCACTCAGATCCCAGATATGCATTTCTTAATAATCAAGGGATGTGTACATGTGGACGATATTACACTCCAAGAAAAAAGCTAGCAAAGCACTTAAAATAACTGTTGATATACTTGAAGAAAGGCTCTAATAGCAATACAATGATAGATAATGCAGCATGCCCTGTCACCTGAATGATAGCTCAACCAAGCTAAATCTTAACAAGGATATACTGATTTTGAAGGAAGAAATGGAAGAGTGGCTTAGTAGATATAAAAGGAATTTTCATATTCAGACAACTGGATACACATTTTCCTCTAATTTACATGGAATATGCTCCAAGAAAGAGCTTACTCTGTGCCATGCCATAAAACATAACTCCATAAAATTAAGAGGACTGAAATTATATCAATTGTCTTCTCAGATCATGGTGTGCTAAAAATGAAAGTGTTCTAAAAACAGACATAGAGAAAAATTTTATCACCAAGAAATTAGATAGCTCACTACTGAACAATCACTGGGTCAGAGGCAATACTAAAGAGGAAATAAAAATATTCCTAGAAATATTAAAGGTTGTAGACATGATTTATCAGAAATTGTGAGACACATCAAAAGTCGTATTAAAAGAAAACTATAGTTTTTCATACATTGTCCAGGAAGAAAGAAAGGGCCTTTGTAAACAACAATGCCACAGCTTTAAAAATTATAAAGGACCCAAAAATGAACCAAAAGTAGGCAGGTGGAAGAAAATAAAAAGAAAATTAGATCAGAAATTAATAAACTGGAAACCTCAAAAACAACCCAAAAGGACAATAAAAGCAAGATTTGGTTCTTTTCAAAAATAAATAATATTAATAAAATATTAGACTCACAAAGAGAGAAAGGTAATAAACAGAATCAGAAATGAAAAGTGGAGGTCACTATAGATATTAAAAAATTAAAAGGGTAACCAAAGATTACTTTAAAAAAATCTATACCATAAACAGAAAATATTGAAGAAATACATAGATTCTTGAACTCTTGTTGGATTAATCAGCCCTTATCCTAAACTGTCATAGTATATCAGACTTCACCCTCAAATATTATGGCATTCATTTATATATACCTTTTTGGTTGGGAAGAATTTCTAGATAAGCTCTTCTCACCAAACTATTCTCCACCTAGAGGGTGATCTGAACTTTGCAATAAATACTTGTTCTTGGAGGGCTTCTATTTCTTGTCTGACATGGAGGAAAGTTCCCGGACCTCCGGACCTGTGTTTTATCTCTTTCCATCATGGTTTGAATTATTTCCTTCAGTAGCTCTGTCCCAAACCTGCCTTCCTTTTCCCTTTGGAATTGTGCTATGAGGAATTATCATACTTGACATCTTAAATGTGGCATTTTCACAGATTCCTATAACATTTTAATGTTGAAGAAAAATGATCTAGAACATCTGAACAGCCCTATAACTAGTTAGCACATTGAAATGGTAATCAAAGGGCTTCCCAGAACAAACAAAATCTCAGGTTCAGAATGGATTTGCTGGTGAATTGATTCAAACCTTAAAGTGAACCTACTGCCAGTCCTTTTCAGGCTCTTCCAGAAAATTAAAGAAACAGAAACACTCCTAAATAGCTTTTATGAAGCTAACATCACCCTGATACCAAAAGCACACAAACAATAGGGAAAAAAAGAATGAGATGGTATTATTCATCTTATTAATGTCTTTATTTATACAATTTGATTACAAACATGATTGTATTTGGGTTTCAGTCATATAAAGAATGCCCCCCTTCACCAGTGCAACATTCTCATCACCAATGCCCCCAAATCTGCCACCTCCTTACCCTCCCCTGCCTGTATTTGAGACAGGATTTCTACTTCCCTCAGTCATTCACAATGTTATGTTAGTTGTCAGTGTAGTTATTTCTCTAACTGTACTCATCACTCTTTTTGGTGAGCTTCATATCATGAGCTGAACATTCCAGCCCTCATTTCTATTGTCTCTGAGAATTATTACAAAAATGTGTTTAATTTTTTTAAAACCCATAGATGAGTGATACTATTCTGTGTTTATCTCTCTCCCTCTGACTTACTTCACTCAGCATAATAGATTCCATGTACTTCCATGTATAGGAAAATTTCATGACTTCATCTCTCCTGATGGCTACATAATATTTCATTGTGTATCTGTACCACAGTTTATTTAGCCATTCATCTGTTGAAGGGCATCTTGGTTTTTCCCCAAATCTGGCTATTGTAAATAGCATCACACACCATAAGGCTTATAGAACAACATGTAGGTAAAACACTCCATGACATTGAGATTAAAGGCACCTTCAAGGAAGAAAGAGCACTCTCCAAACATGTGGAAGCAGAGATAAACAGATGGGAATATATTAAACTGAGAAGCTTCTGCACCTCAAAGAAAATAGACTAGGATACAAGGGCCACCCATTGAATGGGATAAATTATTCACCCAAAACCCATCAGATAAGGGGCTAACATACAAAATATACAAGACACTGACAGAACTTTACAAGAAAAAAAACCCATCTAATCCCATCAAAAAATGGGAAGACGAAATAAACACTGTGTCAAAGGAGAAATACAATTGGCCAAAGGACACATAAAAAATGCTTCACATTACTAAGCATCAGGGAGATGCAAATCCAAACCACATGATACCATCTCACACCACAGAGACTGGCACATATCATAAAGAACAAGATTAATAGGTGCTGTAGGGGATGTGGAGAGAAAGAAACTCTCATTCACTGCTGGTGGGAATGCCATCTAGTCCAGCCTTTATGGAAAAAATATGGAGATTCCTAAAAAAAACCTGAAAATTAAACTCCCATATGATCCAGCTATACACTCCTTGAAATATACCTAGAAACACAAAAATACAATTCAAAAATCTATTCCTAGCACTAATATTCACTGAGATGATATTATCCTTGATGAACACAGTTGCAAAGATCCTCAGCAAAATACTAGCAAATAAAATCCAGAAGCTAACTCATCAAGAAGGTCATACAGCATGACCAAGTAGGATTGATTCCACAGCCACAAGGATGATTTAACATAGGCAAGATAAATCTATATAATAAACCATATCAATGAAAGAAAAATAAAAATTTCATGATCATATCAATAGATGCAGATAATGCATTTGACAATATCCAACGCCATTTCATGATAAAATTAACATTAAAATGTCAACATTTTCTAAAGCATCACATAAGTTTAATGCAATCTCCATAAGGATACCTTAACATTTTTCAAAGACATAGATTAAATACACCTAAAATTCATGTGGAATATTTAATTATCACATATAGCTAAATAAATTCATGGTTTAAAAAAAAGATGGAAGCATCACTTTCCCCAACTTCAGACTTTACTATAAAGCACATTAAAACAATGTGGCAATTGAATAAAGAGAGAGCCTCAGATCAATGGACTAGACTTGATTATTCTGAGATAATTACTAAGGTATATGTGTAGTTAACTTTGATAAGGGTGCTAAAAATATTAAGTGGAGCAAGGAAAGCCTCTTCAACAAGTGGTGTTAGAAAAATTATTTAACTTGCAAAAATGGGAACTGAGACTTTTCTTTAACATCATGATGAAGTTCAAATAAAAATGGATTAAAATCATAAGGTATATAGGGGAAAATATAAGCAGAACAGTCTGTGATACTAAAGATAAAAGTATCTTCAAGGATGAAACACTACTGGACAAGCAAGTGGAAACCAAGATAAACAAATGGGTGTCTCCTGTCCCTGCTTTCCTCCTGAGTCAGCTGTGAAAGGTAGCTGTGAAAAAAAGAAACTTCTGATCTTTACCCACAAAGGTGGAGCCTGATTTCTACCTAGAGCTTTGCCACAAAAGAGACATTTTAAATGACTTCTGCTTTGTTTGTTTCTTTCTTTCTTTTTTTTTTTTTTTTTTTGGTTTCCTATTCCCTGTATTCCTCCTAAGGCAGCCTTAAAAGACACCAGTGAAATAAAAATCATCAGGGCACATCAGCTAGCTAAACTATCTCCGTCCATGAAGGACAAAGCCAGAGGAGCATGACCACTCTGCTTTACTTCATGGCCATGTGCATCCTTTAGCCAGTGAACTCCACCACAACAACACATAGAAAACAAACACATTAGAAGCATGACAATGGGGAAACAAAGCAGGCCAAAACTATGCATAAAGAATGAAGATGACAGCTGTGATGACTGGAGAAGTGACAATCACCAATTTAGCCTCTCAAAGACGTTTAGAAAAGAAATACAGAGGATCCTCTGAGAAATCAAAGAAAGTGTGGATCAAGTGGAAAGAATCACAAATAAAAATCAAGAGAAAATGAAGATAGAGATCAGAAAACTCCAAACTGAAATAATAGGACTGAAAACTTTGCATTGGTGAAGGGTGTAGGTGTGTGTTGTAGTTTTTAACTAAAACTCAACCTCAAACATGCTTATAATAATGGTGCTTAAATACAGATATATTAAAAAGCAAAGATAAACAAATGGATCTAAACCAGTGCTTCTCAACTATTTTCATTTTTCGCATTCCCAGCATGACTGTAAATAGTATCTTTATTTAAAAAACTTTAACCTGCAATATGTATATAAAATAACTTGAGCTGATTTTTCATTTGTTGGTATTTTATTTTATTTATTTATTTATTTATTTATTTATTTATTTTTTGGTCACCCTGGCAGCACTCAGGGGTTACTCCTGGCTTTATGCTCAGAAATCACTCCTGGCAGGCTCAGGGGACCATATGGGATGCCGGGATTCGAACCACCAACCTTCTGCATACAAAGCAAACGCCTTATCTGCATGCTATCTCTCCCGCCCCATTGGACTGATTTTTTAATCAGAGATGATGTCTGGATTAATGGCTACGATGAGTACGTTTTGCAATGCATAGTTTTTCCAAATGGGGTTTGAAGCAGGATATAAGGCTGATAGATGGGAAGTCTGAAACTTGAGAAGCTGGCTAGTGAGAAGCTGACACAAAAGAAGCTGACATGACATGTGAAAAGCTGAAACAGTGGAAGTTTACAGATGAAATTCTACTCATAAGAAACTGACATGTGAATGCTGCTGATATGTTAAAAGCTGACACGTAAAGAGCTGACAAATGAGAATCTGACACATGGGAAGATGAAACAGGAGAAGCTGATACATAGGAAACTGAATGTGAGAAGCTGAAACGAGGTGCTTACACATGGGAAGCTGACATGTTAAAAACAAAAACGGAGAAGATATGTAAAAAACTGACATGTTAGAAGCTGAAATGGGAGGAGCTGACATATGAGAAGTTGACACTTAAAAAGCTGATATGTAATAAACTAACATGTGGAAAGCTGACATATGGGAAGCTCTCGTTCCAGGAAATAGTCTTTAAACTCTCCTGGGACTTTCAGTTCTGGGACTTAGTGTAATGAGGTGAGATCTGAGAGTAGTTCATAGTCAGCTGTACATTTAATGCTTTAAGGGTGCCAAAATCACTGTCTTAGGGGTTCTGATTCTGCCTTAGTGCTACCCTCTACATACATGTACATCTATGCTGAAGCCTTTTAAACTGTGTCCCCAGCCCACTGTCTTGATTTTCTCCCAGATGTCGAGGCTGAAACATTCTGTCAAGAGGTACTAACAGAAAGCTGCAGCCCTGCTCACACAGATCAGGTGGAGGGAACAAGGATGCACTCTGTGAGTGGGACCTTTCAGGACTCAACAGAGTCCAGGGCCATCACACAGAACCTCAGATACTTCTGGCAGCTCTCGTGACCTGCTACAGTTGTTGTCACTGCTTAATGCATTTTTATATATATTTTCATAATCTTTATTAAATGAGGTTTTGTTAGTTATGGGTAATGATGGCATAATTTACATAATTCACACACAATAACTCATCACCAGACCACCGCCTCTTTTTGAATGACAGCACAGGGCATGGGTGTGTGTTCTTCTCCATGGCTTTCCTGTGTGCAGAGGACTGGCCCTCAAAGACCCTGAAATTTGGAAAGTGCTGATCGTGTCCCACACTTGGTGCTTCCTGACTGAGTTGCGAGTTGAGCTGCACTGTGTGCCATGTAGGCACACATTTAAGCTAAGAAAGTGTCCTGATCTCTGGCATCTGGGACTGTTGCCCACTTGATGTGGATTCATATGTGCTGGAGAATTAAAACATGCTTACTTGTGTGCTTGATTGTGGAGCCTTGCCTATCTCATAGATTATTAATGTGCATAGCTGAGCTGGCTACAGAGGTTCTAGTCCCTCAAGATCAAAGCAGAAATATTTTCTTAGGAAATTGATCTCTCTAACTTGGGTGTCATTGTCTCGTGAAGAGGGTTTCCTTCATTTTTTCTATTATCTTTATTCAAACACCATGATTACAAATATGGTTGTAGTTGTATGATTACAGTCATGTAAAAAACACCCCCTTCACCAATGCAACACTCCCACCACCAATTTCCCTGATCTCCCTCCTCCCCACCCCACCCACACCTGGACTCGAGACAGGCTTTCTACTTCCCTCATTCATTCACATTGTTATGATTGTTTTCAGTGTAGTTATTTCTCTAACTGCACTCATCACTCTATGTGGTGAGCTTCATGTCATGAGCTGTGCCTACCAGCCGACATCTCTCTTGTCTCTGAACTTCCAGCTCTTTTCTCTTTTGTGTCTGAAAATTATTATTGCAAGAATATCTTTTATTTTTCTTAAAACCCATAGATGAGTGAAACCATTTTGCATCTTTCTTTCTCCCTCTGACTTACTTCACTCAGCATAATAGATTCCATATACATCTATGTATAGGAAAATTTCATGACTTCATCTCTCCTGATGGCTGCATAGTATTCATTGTGTATATGTACCACAGTTTCTTTAGCCACTCATCTGTTGAAGGGCATCTTGGTTGTTTCCAGCATCTGGCTATTGTAAATAGCGCTGCAATGAATATAGGTGTGGGGAAGGAGTTTTTGTATTGTATTTTTGTGTTCCTCGGGTTTATTCCTAGGAGTGGTATAGCTGGGTCGTATGGGAGCTCAATTTCCAGTTTGTGGAGGAATCTCCATATAGCTTTCCGTAAAGGTTGGACTAGACGGCATTCCCATCAGCAGTAAAAACAGAGTTCCTTTCTCTCCACATCCCCGCCAGCACTGCTTGTTTTTCTTTTTTGTGATGTGTGCCAATCTCAGTGGCGTGAGGTGGTAGCTCATAGTAGTTTTGATTTGCATTTTCCTGATGATTAGTCATGTTGAGCATCTTTTCATGTGCCTTTGGCCATTTGCATTTCTTCTATATTAAGCTTCTGCACCTCAAAGGAGGTAGTGCCCAGAAAACAAAAGCCACCCAATGATCGGGAGAAATTATTTACCCAATACCCATCAGATAAAGGACTAATATCCAAAATATACAAGGTATTTTCAGAGCTATACCAAAAAAAAAAAAAAACATTTAAACCCATCAAAAAATGGGTAGAAGAAATGAGCAGACGCTTTGTTTCCTTCATTTTTTAATTACTAAATCTTCTAGACTTTGGTGGATTACTCTTTGGAGCCTGGACACTCCAGTTCTATGGTGAAAGTCAGTGCTTGATCATTGTCAAACTGCTCTTTAATTTTTGCTGTAGTAAATAGGTTTTAGATGAAAATGTATGGTTTTGATTCAAGTTTTTCTTTAAATTAAACTCTTTTCCATATTTTTGTTTGTTTTTTGGGGCCACACTTGGTGTCACTCAAGGGTTACTTTTGACTCTCACTCAGAAATCGCTCCTGGCTTGGGGGACCATACAGGACTCTGAGGATTGAACTGAGGTTCTTCCTGCGTCAGCTACATGCAAGGCAAATGCCCTACTGCTGCGCTATCACTCCTCAATTCTCTTTCCACATATAAAAGCTTAAAAGTTTTATTGTTAAAAAAGTTGGATCACAAATTTCTAACGTGTGTTTTTCATTCACTATTTTTTTTAAACTGGAATATTTTATTTTACTTGGTTAATTATTTGCTGGGATGTTGGATCACTCCTAGCAGTGCTCATGGCTGACTCCTTGCTCTATGCTGCCGGTAGAACTCAGGGAACATTATTAGCTGCTGAGGATCAAATTCAATTTAACAGCTTGCAAGGCAAGCACTTTGTTGTGGGTGACCAAGCACCCCACATGCAACTTGGATCTTGACTGAACTCTCTTCGCCTCATCTCTTGCCAACCACAAGTTTGCATGACCCCGAGCCAAAAGGAAACTCAGCAAAGTAAATTTAGCTTACACAAAGGAATTCAGCATAACTGAAATTCCCGTTTGCTTTAACCATGGAAAGTTTTTGCCCTTCTCTCACTCAGTTAACATTTAAATCATTGTGTTTTTATTAAGGTCTAAGTATTTAGTAAGGAAATTGTTTGCTTAACCCTTTTGCTTCTCCACCCTTCTAAGCTTCTCCACCCTTCTTCTCCACCCTTCTTTCTAAATTGCTTGCTCCACCCTTCTTTTAAAAATTGCTTGCTTCTCCACCCTTCTTTCCCCTTATCTTTCCCGCCATCTAAATGTGGACATGCAGTAAGCTCATGGGGGTAGGGAGTTACCCTCATTGGTTAATTAAAGAAACTTGTACAATTGTGATTGGATATGTTTTCAATCCTGCTTGGTTGATTGGATATGTTTTCAATCCTGCTTTGTAACGTCTCCCCTGTTAGCAGGGCATAAAATCCCTGCTCTCCCCTTAATAAAGGCTTCTGATTGGCAACTGTCATCATGAGTCCATGCTATTAACTTCTGCAGCTTAATTTTCTAAGTGATCACAAAAGAGCTTGACACTTGTGAATTATTTGTGATTGCTTCCCGTTCCCTGTCCCGGTTGAGAGAAACTGCTGGCCGGAATTCTCTCTCTTATGGGATAGGGGCAGAGGCGATTGCACTTTGTTCCTGTTCTGTTTTTCTCACCTCTCTTTAAACATCTTGGTCATTGTCTCATTAAAGACAAAATTGAATAAATAGTTTTTGAAAACTTATTTTGTATTTGTAGAGGTGGAAAAAACATGATTCAATTTTGGAAATGGTACTGGATTGTAACTGTAGAGATTGAAAAGATATGCTTCGATTTTGAAAATGGTACTAGATAACTATTGGAATTTTTTTCTTTCTAGCTTTGAACTTTTCTGGAGTATGTGGCAAAATTGAACCTTGAAACCCCATCTCGTTCCCCTTTGTCTCTGTGTTAAAGTTCTCACTTCTTTTTTTTTTCTTGTTTGTTTTTTGTGCCACACCCAGCTGTACTAGGGAGTTTTTTCTGGCTCTGTCCTCAGAAACCACTCCTGGTAGGCTCAGGGACCATAAAGGATACCAGGAATCAAACCCAGGTCTCAGGTCAGCACCATGCATGGTGAATGTCCTACCACTGTGCTATCTCTCAGGCTCCAGGTTCTAACTTCTTAATTTGAAGCATTTTTCCTATGAATCTACATGCTTATTCCCTAACACCATCAAGGTACAGCTCAAGGCACACTCCATGAAGAAGGTCAAAAAGCTTAGAGTTTGGGAAAAGGGCTGAGTCAGGGATAGGAGCTTCATAGAGAGATAGTAGTGTAGGAGTCACAGCCCCAGGCATTGAGGACTTTCATAGGTGTTAGGTGGCAGTCAGTCTTGGTGATTCAGGGTCTGAGGACATGGCTATAAGTGGAATGCTAGAGATCATCACCATACTTAAACTTACAGATGAATCCTGAGAGGTGGTGTTGGTGGGTACCAGACACACCCCTCATTGCTCTACTCTAACTTCAGGCATATTGGGCAAAACCCGTTAAGATTGGTTATTTCTCTCATGTAATTTATGTATATTTATTAAAATTTTCTAGTATTGACTTGTACCCCTATTTAAGTTATGATCTTCACAGATTAAGTGTTTGCCCCACCATGGGGTAGAGAGCATCACATATATTGCTGGGTGATAATTTTAAGGAAGTAATGGCTGGAGGGGGGATGAAGTAAAAAGAAAAACAACCCCATCCCAAATCAGGAACATGCATCAGAATGAAGTTGCATAGAAATGGGTCATGATTACATGTGTGTATCCATTCTCTAGGATAGTGACACTAAAAGTCTGTTTTTTTTTTCCAAGGAATGCAGCTACTGAGGCCTGTGGGATGTAGAGCTCTCAGAGGATTGCCTGTCTGCTGTCATTTATGATCCTACTTGAAAGAGATTTGCTTCTGTGGGATGTTGGATTAAACAACTTTCACCCTAAACTGGTGTGGATATCAGACTTCACCATTTACCATTATGGTTTCCTCTTTTACTTCTCAAAAACCCACCTGGGCAGTAGAAATTCTAAATAGACTCTCACAATAATCTCCACCACTGGGGGTGGTCCTATTTTCCCCAATAAATACTGCGGTCCTGGTCTGCTCTTTCATTCAATTTACATGCTGAAAGGAGTTGTGATTCAACTCTCTCCAGCATGGTTGGGATTATTTCATATGGAGGCCCTACTCCAGATCAGCTTTCCCTTTCCCCTTGGGAATATGGTGTGTGGAATTATTCACATCTGAGATTTATGTGCTCAAGTCAAAGCAAACTTATTGGATTGTCCTCCTATTAAGGTCAGACAGTGCACAATTCTGGGAGCTGAAACATGAAAAATTTCATATTTTAGCAAATCTTGTAGGAATAATGCTGCTGGTGGCCTGGGTTTGAGAGACAGGAGTGAGTGGTGGTAATCTCCAGTATTGACAGGAGCAGGATTAGCCTATGATCTAACCAGTGCAAGACACCACAGCAGCCATGTAGCCTGTTTGGTCCTTTTGAGGCTAAATAGAGTTCTCAGAACCACGGTCTTCATAGCTTGTTTACTTGTTGCTGTCATGGCTGGGACTATGTCTTTATATTGAGCTCTATGAAAGGAGATGAGATAAGATCTTTGAGGAGATAAGGGACAAGACTTGACAGATCTCTGTTTCCCTTCTCAAGATCAAGGATGCTATTCACTAGTTTGCCATGATCTTGGGCCCTCACAATTGAATATGCAAAGAGGCAGATGGATACACCGAAAAGACAGTGGTGGGCATACTGGAAAGACATAAAATTTGCGTAGTATCATGGGGCTCTCTGCCCAGGCCAGTTGCAGCTCACTTTTTGTTTTGTTTTGTTTTGTTTTTGGGTCACACCCAGCAGTGCCCAGGGGTTACTCCTGACTCCATGCTCAGAAATTGCTCCTGGCAGGCACGGGGGACCATATGGGGCACCGGGATTCGAACGGATGTCCTTTTGTATGAAAGGCAAATGCCTTACCTCCATGCTATCTCCCGGGCCCCATGCAGCTCACTTTTCTTGGGAGCAAAAAATATTTCAAATTTTTTCTTTCAATAGTGATGCTCTAGAGACAACCCCAAAACTATGTCTAAGAGTGAGAGGCATAAAACTTGGACAATATCTTCAAAAATCATAGAAGCAGATGAGTAAGGAAGTATGGGAAAGAATCTAGTGGGTAGTGATCTGCAGCAATGGACACAAACACACTTTATCTTCTTGTCTAGACATCTGAGCAAGGCCACAGGTGAAATATAGCCTCAAGCACTGATTCAGTCTTTGATTTCCACTAATGTCTCAATTAATCTAACATCAAATTCAATTTCTCACAACCACTGCTCAGATTATTGCTAGAGATTCTCACTTAGCCAATTGATATACTGGTTTTCCATTCTAGTTCCAACCTTCAGTCCAGTGGAAATCAAACCATGGAACCCATCTTCAATGTGGTCATGGGTCACTAGAACCCCAGCATTCCGAAGGCGGGTGACATACATGACCCCATCATCTCTTAGGATATCATGTTGACAGGTGAGCACATAGGTCGGGGGTAAGTCATGTAGCTCTGTATCATCTGCCAACAGAGGGGCTGCCCGCACATCCAATAGCCCTGGGTACTTCTTTACCAGGGTAGAACTGCCAAAAGTTGGCTTCTTATAAATGTGTCCTTTCCGAAAGCGCTCAGGCAGCAGTGAACTCCAATTAACAAATTTGAAGAGGTGAGCTGCATGTTCAGGTATGTGCTGGTTGTTAGCCATGGCTTTCTCCAGGGATCTGTCTGTAGTAATATACTCACTAATTAACCTGATTGTGAGCTTCCGGTTCAGAATTGGAGAGTGTGCATTTTCACGGTAGGATGGTAAGTCACAATCCAGAGCCTGAAGGACAGGATAGATCAAAGCCTGAACCTTTACTTTGACTTTGACATCTTGATCACGTCTGAGCTGAAAATATTTAAAGTAATTGTTCAAATATTTCAAAAGCTGTTTTTATTCAGGAATGCATTTAAATTAAAACAGAGCATGACTTGCCCTGAAGACTAAATTTGACAGAGACAGAATCAGAATTATCTTTCAGAGAATTCAGTAGTTTTTAACACAGTCTCAGCCTGAGTAAATCTACCTCATTGGGACTCCCCAATCTTTAATTGTTCCACTGGCCTGTTTCTCTGGATAGAATGGGCATGGAGGCTGGAGTTACCTGGGTACTTGTTAAATCTGTAAAAGTTTCTTGCCCTGGAAATAAGTCTTATTAATTTTTGATGCCTTCCAGAATATTCTCTCTATTACCAACTTTTTTTTTCCTTCAGAAAAGGAGTCAGAATTTCTGTTTATATCACTGCAGACAAGAACATTGGCAAAGGACTGTTGAAGCAGCAAATGCTTTTGTGACTTATCCTTGGCCCTGGTACCTATCTTATGAATTCTTTGTTGTCATTGGTTCCCAAATTATTTAGAACAGATCACAGAGGAGGTACCTTTCTTTGGGCTGCATGGGAGAGGCTCTGTAACATACTGAAAGTGCAAATTTACATATTGCAAATAGAAATAGAAATAAAGACAATCAATAACAACAACAACAACCAATCATGTTATTTTATCTGTATAATAGATTTAAGTGTAGTCTTTATGTTATTAAATACTAAACATTCATTTATTAATATATGAGGCAGTATTTTCTGTTAGAACATGGCGTTTGAAACACCATGAGTATCTGATTTATTCCTTAGTACAGATAATTTTTAGTTCAGTTTTATTTCTTAGTTCAGATTTCTTTTTTTAAATAATAATTTATTTAAACACCTTGATTGCAAACATGAATGTGGTTGGGTTTCTGTCATGTAAAGAACACCGCCCATCACCAGTGTAAGATTCCCATCACCAATATCCCAAATCTCCCTCGTTCCCACCTACCTCCATCTGTACTCTAGACAGGCTTTCTATTTCTCTCATACATTCTCATTGTTAGGATAGTTCTCAATGTAGTTATTTCTCTAACTAAACTCATCTCTCTTTGTGGTGAGCTTCATGAGGTGAGCTGGAACTTCTAGCCCTCCTCTCTTTTGTCTCTGAAAATTATTGCAATAATATCTTTCATTTTTCTTAAAATCCATAGATGAATGAGAGCATTCTGTGTCTTTCCCTATTTCTGACTTATTTAACTCAGCATAATAGAATCCATATACATCTATGTATAGAAAAATTTCATGACTTCGTCACTCCTGATGGCTGTATAATATTCCATTGTGTATATATACCAAAGTTTCTTTAGCCATTCATCTGTTGAAGGACACCTTGGTTGTTTCCAGAGTGGGTATTGTGAATAGTGCTGCAATAAATATAGGTGTGAGGAAGGGATTTTTTTTTTTTTTGGTTTTTGGGCCACACCCTGTGACGTTCAGGGGTTACTCCTGGCTATGCGCTCAGAAGTCGCTCCTGGCTTGGGGGACCATATGGGAAACTGGGGGATCGAACCACAGTCCATCCTAGGTTAGCGCAGGCAAGGCAGGCACCTTACTTCCAGCGCCACCGCCCGGCCCCCAGGAAGGGATTTTTGTATTGTATTCTTATGTTCCTCAGGTATATCCCTAGGAGTGGTAAACCTAGATCGAATGGGAGCTCAAATTCCAGTTTTTGGAGGAATCTTCATATCGCTTTCCATAATGGTTAAACTAGATGGCATTCCAACCAGCAGTAGATAAGAGTTCCTTTCTCTCCACATCCCACCAACACTGCTTGTTCTCATTCTTTGTGATGTGTGCCAATCTCTGTGGTGTGAGGTGGTACTTCATAGTTATTTTGATTTATATCTCCCTGATGATTAATGATGTGAGCACTTTTTCATGTGTCTTTTGGCTATTTGTATTTTTTTTTATCAAATTGTCCATTTCTTCTCCCCAATTTTTGATAGGATAAGATGTTTTTTTTTTCTTCTGTCAGTGCTTTGTATATTTGTATACTAGCTCCTTATCTGATGGGTGTTGGGTGAATAGTTTCTCCCACTCAGAGGGTGGCTCTTGTATCCTGGGCACTATGTTCTTTGAGGTGCAGAAACTTCTCAGCTTAATATATTTCCATCTATTAATCTCTGCTTTCACTTGTTTGGACAGTGCAGTTTCCTCCTTAAAGATGCCTTTAGTCTCAATGTCATGGAGTATTTTATGTACGTCTTGTTCAATATGCCTTATGGTATCAGGTATGATATCAAGGTCTTTAATCCATTTGGATTTTACCTTCGTATATGATGTAAGCTGGGGTGTAAGTTCAATTTTTTTGTAAGTGGCTAGCCAGTTGTGCCAACACCACTTGTTGAAGAGGCTTTCTTGCTCCATTTAGGATTTCTTGCTCCTTTATCAAAAATTAGGTGCTTGTGTATCTGAGGAACAGTCTCTGAATATTCAAGTCTATTCTACTGGGCTTTCATTGTTGCCTAGCCTTTTTATTTAATTTTGTAGACAATATTTTTTTTTTACTAAAAACAAAAGGGGGAATTGTTGCATATGTAAACATTTCTAATCTTATCATGATCTGGAATTGTTATGTATAAACATTTCTGATCCTACCCTGATCAGTGATTGGACCCTACCCTAGGGTGTAACCTGGCAGAATT
>PVKC010009953.1:0-26123 GCA_004027635.1 Crocidura indochinensis | reverse complement strand
AACAGGGTGTCCCTATCCATGAAGCATTTTGCCATAAGACCAACTACAGACTCCAGGTGCACTAACTTGTCTAACCCCAAAGTCTTTCATCAAGGACTCAGGAAAGGTTCTTCTCAATCACAGCTTTCACTGTCAGGTTTCAGTTATTGGAGATATTGGTGTTAGTACACACCATATGTTGAAATCAGGATGTCCTGAGGTGTCTCCTGGTTTCATCTCACCATTATGTGCCAAGGAAAGGAAATCTACTTCAAAGCAAGTCAAGCTGTAGTCAAATTAGCATGTTTAGCCCACCTTAGGGCAAGTATGTGCCAAGGCAGTCCCAATCATTCCAAGACAATCCAGGAGCTGACATTTAAAGGATCATATTAGCTGTAGTGCCAAGCAGATAACAGAGGAAAATGAAATGCTATATCTGGTAAAAGGAAGAGCTTACTCTGTTGAGGAAGACTTGCTGGTGACTTGGATTAGTAGCAGAAGTGTCATAAAAATTCCAACTCAAAGACCCCACTTTGGCCTAATAACAAAGCCTAATTGTTTCTGTTTAGTTTGTATTAAGAAATGCGCATATGACTAGATATACCCACAGTGTTCACCTCACAACACTTCGGAAATGCAGTTAAAAAGACTTGCACGGGGCCAAAGAGATAACATGGAGGTAAGGCATTTGCCTTTCATGCAGAAGGACGGTGGTTCAAATCCTGGCATCCCATATGGTCCCCTGTGCCTGCCAGGAGCAATTTCTAAGCATGGAGCCAGGAATGATTCCTGAGTGCTGCTGGGTATGACCCCCCACCAAAAAAAAAAAAAAAAAAAAAAAGACTTGTGCATGTATGTGTGTTGGGTACATTGTGGTGCACCTTCAAGCTCCACTTGTGGCCTCAGAACATGTCACTGAAACTTTCTTCTTTTAGCTCAGTCATTACACCACTACACTACCCCAGGCCTTGTCTCCTCAGGGCTCTCTGATAGAAGAGATATGAGCATGGGGGCCCCCTTTAATACCAATGGCCATCACGAAAAGGGAGCAAGAAGCTCATAGCTTGGAATTGATGCATAGTTTGGATTCCAAAGTTCCAAAAATAATTTGAAATGACAGATAAACTCTGTATGAGTGTGTGCAGTATCAGATCAAATTAATTAGGTTCTCAAGGGTTGATATCTTACTGAAAATAAGGAGATGGGAACAAATCATGAGTTTAATGAGCTATTCTCCCAGATACTCTGTTTAATAAACACTTTTGATGTTTATGCCCAGTAAGCCCCCAATTGGAGAGGGGTGTCATTTTGAAGCTACAAAACTACACATGAACAATCTATGGGTGAAATTTGAATGCCCCTCTAAGCACCACATTCCTAGTTTTTTTTTTTTGTTTGCTTTGTTTTTTGGTTTTTGGGTCACACCCGGCAGTGCTCAGGGGTTACTCCTGGCTCCATGCTCAGAAATTGCTCCTGGCAGGCACGGGGGACCATATGGGGCACCGGGATTCGAACCGATGATCTTTTTTTACATTCCTAGTTTTTTGCTTTGAAATGCCATCTCAGTTGGCCAACAATCACCAGCAGTAACCCCAGGACACCCCCTGAGCATTGCTTGGGAGACCCCACTTCTCCCAAAGTATAGTGTCCCCGATTCTAAAAAGAACTTTGTTTCCCTCCTAAAGTCAGTCTTAGACCTGACCTCTAACCCACTGTAAAAGAATGTATGGAATAAAAATTTTAAAAATAAAACAAACATAGCACAAATGTTTTTATCCAAGAAATAACACAGACAAGGTAGACTCCAATGGCCTGATCATTTCAATGATCACGTCGTTGGTGCAGAAAATAAATAAATAATCCGAAGCTTGTTTGCTGTCTTTAGATAAATCACACTTGATTTGAAGGTCAAATGCATTACAATGCTTGTGGTATGGGCATTAGAATTTTCAGGGTATAATTACGTATCCCTTCAATGTCCCTATCACCTTCCACGTGACGTGACGTGAAAAAGTGTGTCACAGTCCTGCATATTCAAAGTCATGATTTACAAGAGTCAGCAATTCCACAGGGCAGGTAGGCAGTATTTCAAACCAGGAGGGGGAGTGGGAGGAGGGGCGAGTGGGACCAAAGGGCGAACCAGCCGATCAATTTACAAAGATCCTGTTTCTCTCTGCCACTCTGTTGACCTTTCAGACAAGACCTAATGCCAATTAGCTCAGTTATAAAGTCCATAATTCTTGTGGGGAAGGCCGTGTGTAGCACATGATCATTTTACAATGTTGGCCCTAATTTGCAGTCCCCAAACATGGACTCTTGGGGCTGCAAAGTGGGGGAGGGTGGTGCTGTTGGCAAGCAATGGGAGCAGCTGGAAGAGATCACAGAGCACAATTACTGTCTGCGCATGGCCACATCTGGAAAACAGCTCCGAGTTGGCTTTAAAACAGCATTAATGAAGAATGGAACCTTGTGCAGAGAAGGACAGGGCTGAGAGGTGGGGGAATGGAAGGAAATGGGGGGAGGCGCCCTTCTACCCAATTTGGTGGGGATGAAAAGACAACAAAGAAAACAGCAGGCAGGGTATAAGACCAAATCCAGGGAGAAGAGGGTGTTGACAAGAGAGGGGCACCAGCAAGACGCTGGTACTTTAGGGAGAGATCTCTTATCCTCATTTTTCATTCAAAGGTTGGTCGTGTGTACAAAACCAGTCATCTTTGCTTAGAGCAGACATTTGTCTGAGATTTTAGTGGTACCTGGAAACCTCCCAGCCCAAAGAATAGAGCCCACCATGACCACTAAACATCGGAGAAAAAATATTCTTCTTAATGTGGACTTGAAAATATAGAGGCACATACCTACTACCATTTATATGGAAGGAACATAATAGTTGCTAAATAGATGTTTGTCAACTAGAGCAGGGTTTAATGGGATGAATAAAGTTATTTTGTGTTTTATAACCAAATTAATTCATGTCTTTTTTCTCATCTCTAACTATAAGATTGGAGCAGTGATTCCCAATCGTAACAGCAGAAGAAAGAGTGACTTACCTTTCCATGGGGCATGTATCAAATTAAGCATTCATAGTTTAGAAGGAATATTCAATCATGCCATATAGTTTCATATTTGAAAAGTCTAAGATGAAAACCTAATTCCTCACCCATACTTCCCTAATACAGTCCACAGGGAGAATCTTCCTTGTTAGTGAGAATTCATAAATTGACCTTAGAATTCAAAATAAGTGCCTTCTGTTCCACCCAAAAGTGGGTCATCTCTTAATCTTCCAGGAAAAAAGTACTGATTTGGTCACAGGCCCCAAAATGCTGTGAAACTCAATCAATAGATATGAAACCTCTAGGCCACATTTCCTTGCCTTACTCAGGTCTATCGAAGACTAGATACCCAAACATAAATTGCAAAGAACACAGTAAGTTAGCAAACAAATTGCACCCATTCTGCTCTAAACCTGTTCCTTTTCTTAAATATTATTTAATTTATTAATTGATTGATTTCTGGGCCACACCCAGTGATGCTCAGGAGTTACTACTGGTTCTGCACTCAGAAATTGCCCTTGGCAGGCTGGGGAACTATATTGGATGCCAGGAATCGAACTGGGTCCTTCCTGGGCGGGCCACATGCAAGGCAAACGCCCTACTAATGTGCTATCTCTCTGTTCCCTGAACCTATATGCCCTATATGGAATCGTTGGCACAGCATTAGAATATGGAAGTCATGCCAGTCTTAGAATAGGTTTCTGTGCTTGCCAGGAACTCCCGAAGGCTTTATCATAATCCCAGGAGGCAAAAGGAACCTTATTTAGCTCTCCTAGAGGCTGAAATCCCCATCAGTGTCTAGTTCCTCACTTATCTACCTTCTAAATGATCTCAGCCACTTACCTAATCCTCCACATCTTGGTTTCCTTTTCTTTACAAGGTAATAGTTCCCACTCCTGGGATAAGCAGACCTAGAAAAGATAACATTTGCTGCTTAAAAAAAAAATCTATATTTTGAGGGGCCGGAGAGAGTACAGCGAGGAGGGAGCTTGCCTTGCATGCTGCCTATATAGATTTGATCTCTGGCATTCCATACGCTCACCTGAGTACCTCTAGGAGTAATTCCTGAGTGCAAAGCCAGAAGTCCCTGTGCATCATCAGGTGTGCCAACCTCACCAAAAATAATTTCTACCTTTGTGTTTATTAAATTCTTTATTAAATTTATATGTGACAAAAGTGCCTTTAGAGCCATATTTAGGATAAATTTTCAAAATGCTGCAGGCAATTGGTCCTGCTAAGTGTCAACCCTTCATGATGGGAGAGAGATAATCACATATTGGTGGGGGTGAGGTGTATGTCTAAAACATAAAGAGTAACACTGTTGTAAACCAGGTTACCTCAATGAGAATAAAATGTCCTTCTGGTGTTCATGTCCTCTTCCCTCTCCTGAGAGCCCACCATGCATCTGTGCCATTGCCAACATGGAGAGTACTAGAGTATAATTGCTTGTGAGAATGTTCTAGAATGCTTTGACCAAAAGAAAGTAGTCATACGCTGCAAAATAACTTCAGGAGCCTGTCACACCGTCAGCTTTCTGAAGGTGCTGTGAGGCCATGAGGCCATATGCAATATAAGTATCAGGGATGAGTGAGAAGATGCTCACAGACAGCACCTTCCTCTGCAGCATCTCAGGTGTGAGAACATGTGTGTCCTCCAAATTCTTAGTTATGGCATGAGGAAGCACTGCCCAGAGCGCCCCCCTCAGGCAGATCTGTAACCAATGACAATCATCAATGTTTGTGATTATCTCATTTTTCCTTCCACCCTTCGTTCCCCCTTCCCTAATAGTTCCTACAATGTGCTCCTCAAGCCCTCTTCCCTGGCCTTAGATGGTCTCTGTGCCAGTATCTCTGTTAGAAAGGGGGTGTTCCACATGTTCTTGGCAGATTGCTGAGCCTCTCACTGTTCCCAAGTGTTCATGTGAGAGGAGTTCCACTTTGATGCTTCTTAACCTTCTTCCTTCAAAAGAGGCATCTGGGGCTGGAGTGGTGGTGCAGAGCATAAGGCATCTATCTACTTGTGCGCGCTAGACTAGGACGGACCATAGTTTGATCCCCCGACGTCCCAAGCCAGGGCCGATTTCTTAGCGCATAGCCAGGAGTAACCCCTGAACATCACTAGATATGGCCCAAAAAACAAACAAACAAACAAAAAACAAAAACAAAAATCAAAAAAGGCATCTGACTTGTTCTCTCTCCCTGTCATCCCACCCCCTAAAATAATTGTCACCCTGCCACTTTCAGGTCCTCAATTCTAGCTTTTAAGGACTTGGTGTGTAGCCATGAGAATTGGTTCCTTTGTAAGACATATCAAAAGATACCCCCGATATGGAATGCACCCCCTGGTGTCACTCTCACTTTCTGCACCTCTTCTGTTAGGGCACCATCTCTCCAAGGCTTGAGGTGCCATATTCCTGAGCACTTCGTTTGTCTTGCCTAGAGCTGAGTCACTTGTGAAGTAGGTTAGGCACTTTGAAGAAACTCTTTGGCGGTCCACTGGTATGGTGACCCCCAAGAATGCCTCTCCCAAATCCTGGAGGGTGGCAGAATAAGGTCCACCAAGCCTGAGGATTTGGGCATTACCAATAAAGAGTCATGCAAGTGGATCTCTGATGGCTCTTGGCCCTACAAAAGCTGAGACTCACAGATACTCAGAGATGCTCTAGGTACAAACTCTCTCAGACCAATAGCTGCTTCCCAGCACCATCACCGCCCACCAGTCTTTCTACTCAACTCCTGATTTTCCAATTCTTTTGTTTATTAGTTGCCCCTCGATAAATTTTGCCCTTTAACTCCCTGTCTTCTTGTCAGTCCAAATCTCACCTGCCTCCAGGCTCCACTCAAATGCCACTTTCTCTGCAAATCTTGAAGGATCCCTCCTGTGTGTGAGTCCATCCCCTCTCAGCAGTGGTGTTTCCATCATGCATCTGGTCTGCCTCCCACAGTAGTGATGAGATTCTGGTTTCTCCCTCCCTGTCAATCCACCAGACCCTGAGAGTTTGAGAGTAGATGCACCCCTGAGAGAACAGCCCTGAGGAAGCAGCGAGTAGTGCTTGGGAAAGACAACCTCTTCAAGGAAGGACATTGAGATGAGTGGATTTGTCAGAAGCAGAGGGGAGTGGTCAGAAATCTGGGATGAGTAGAGCAGAGAAGAAAGAAAACACAACCTCACCCTGGCAGGATTGTTATGCTAGTGTTTAGGGACCACATGGCAGTTGGAGATTCATAGCACACCTGGCCTTATCAGAGATGAAAATCTGGGAGCTGAAGCCAGGACTTAGTCACTTGTTCCTCTTACACGAGGAAAACGAAGTGTTCTGATTCCCTGCAAGTATCTATTTAACCAAAAATACTGAAGGACAAGGTGTTAATTGGTCACAGTCTTCCCAACTAGTTCATGAGTGTTTGGGAGTGTTCTATGTCTCCGCATTATATTTGATGGGTTGACAACAAAAAGTGTGATAAGTCAAACATGCCTTTGGCCTCAGAGAGCCAATGTTGCATTAAGCCCTCAGGATGGACTTGGATGGTGGATGGAGGCCTTTCTCTGCCATCCCAGGCCACGTGGCTCCAACCCCCATTAGCCGGGTCAGCATCTTCAGGTGGTCGCAGCGAGAATCCGACTCACACAGGCAGGCTTTATGAGAGATAACATTTTTATTCAGCTCTAGCCAACAGATGTGGCTGCTAACCATTTACTCATGCCCTTCTTAGCTAGCCCTGTGTCTTAATTTCTTTCATCCATGTCTCTTCCAGCCTCCATCCTCCCAAAAGACCCCAAGCCCTTCCCGTCCAAGCCTTATCTCACCTTTCCAAGACCCCTCCCAGGAAATGGGAGGGTTCTAGCAGGTGAGATCAAGTTACCCTAGGAAGAATGGGGGGGGTGAGTCCACAAGCCAATAGTAATAAAGAAAAGATAAGCAAAGAATAATTTCAGAGTAGAGCACCTGCTTTGCAAGCAGGAGGTTGAGAGTTCAAGCCCCAGTACTGCTCAATATGCTGAGTGTGGTCCTAGCAGTGTTCAGGATCCCCAGAACCACATCAGAGTGTACCATCTCCAGTGAGCACTGCAGCTAAATGTGAAACATAACTGATGCTGGGATTAAATGCTATAGAATGAGAATAAGGCACAGTTTCATGGGTCAGAATACACAGCTCTGTTAGCACACAGGCCGGTGCAAGAAAGTTAAAATAGAAGAAAACAACAGAAAGACCACTTAATTTGTGGCAGGGTGCAGAGTCCAAATAGGATGTTCAGATTCCCCTGTCCTCCTCGCCTTTGCTGTTTCTGTGTTGTTGCAGTGTTCAAGGCTCACATGCCACTGAGATGGCACTCAGGATTGGACAGTGGTCCAGAAAGGTAAACTGTGGCCTCAAGCCTGGTCTACCACTGAGCTATAGCCAGATCTAGGATGTCCAGACATTATCTCCCAAGTAAATAGAAAGTTGGGTGTTCCAAACAATCTGTGAGCTCAGTATAGCCCTCATGTCTCCAAAGCATTTTCTACATAAAACTCATTTTTAGAGGATCTTACCTCATTACCTTGATAGTCATCTCTTCATTTTTCAAATATACACTCAGAAAACTCTCTATGCTATTTGACCAGATAAGTAACATCAGGTTGTCAATGTGGCAAACACTATATTCTGTTTCCTATATGCTCCTTGGCGTGGCCTCACTTCTTGGCTCTGATTAGGGTACTATTACCCACAAGACTCTATCATCTCCAAACCCCAAATATTGATGCAAAGTCTCTTCATGGGGGAAGAAGATAGTTGACTAAATGCTCTGACATTTAGAGGATAAGAGATCAGTCACATTTTATTCAGGAAACAAAGGCTTCCTGGGTCTACCCAGTACTACTCACTCTCCTTTCTAGATACTGCCTCTGCTCACATGTTCACACTCTGGTGCCCCCTCCCATTCTCCTTCCCACTCCATTCATTCACTCATTCATTCTTCTATTCATTCAGGCAGGCTATATTCATCTGGTACCCATTATGTTAATCAAAGCAATGGTGTATATCTATTTAGCACTCAAGTCACACTCAGGGCTTGATAAATCCTTTCACACATTTCATTTATTTAAGCTTCATCTTCCAAGCAAAGTTACATCATCTCTTTTCTGAAAATAAGAGACCAGCATCTCAGGAAAGCCAATGAATTTTCCAAAACAGAAAGCTCAAAAACTCGTCATTGCCACCTCACAACTGAGAATTCTATAATTGCACCCCGGACCTCTCCTTCCCATCCTGACTTCCTCATCTCCACTTCCTTTCTATCCCTAAGCTTAGTAGCCTTAGTTCAGCTCTGTTTCCTTCTCAGCCGTGGCCTCTGTTTCCTCCCCTCACCCCCACCCCAGTCCTCTTCTCCTCCTGAGGAATAAAATGCTTATTCCTCGCGTTTTCTCTAAAATAAGCATTCATGCATGGTATGGAATCTTCTCTGGAGGAACCCCAAGTGAAAATAAACACTGTTAACAAACCCTGACCAGAGTTCACCTTAGATTTTTCTAGAATGAGAAGGATAGCCTCCAGTTCAAGCCTCCTTTTTTCCTCAGTAGCTTTCTGCAGAGGGTCTTCATGCTCTGTTCTCTCCCACTACCCAGGGATGAAAGATACATTCTTGCCTGCTGCACCCCTCTCCAGAAACAATCTCTTTTCCCCAACTCTAAGAATACTATTTACTCTCTGTGATTTTAGACCCCTGCTTAACCACAAAACAAGAAAACTCAGAAGTATCCAAAGATAAAACACGGTCCCTGTCACCAAGATGTGAGCACCAGCTTAGGAAGGACAGTGTGTGCTTAGAGCCAAAACAAGCAGTGCAGATAAGAATTTTGAGAACTAGAGGAGGAACAGAGGACAAGGGTGGGTGTGTGACTGGGATTAGAGGGTATGATATTACTGGGACAGTAGCCCAGGCCAAGCTGAAAGATTTTTATTTGTGTTTTGTTTGGAAACTAGAAGGAGGTTGACAAAGATGAGTCAAATGCTAGCTAAGTGCCTGGGTCCAGGGGGTAGTTGGCACTGAGCCTCCACCCCCATCCTGTGGCAGATGAAAGCCCAACCCTGCCCTTCAGGGTAATTCCTCCTCTAGTGGTTGATAGCCCAACCCAAGGTGGGTAAACTCCCTCTGCAAGGATACCACAAAATCTAAGCTGGGCAACTGCTTCTTGTGCTGCTGATCCAGGCAAGGTACCCCTGGGGTCAGACCTGGTGCTCCCATTGTTACTACTACACGTCCCACTGCAGAGGAGGAAAAAATGGGGTCTAGGGCTTGGGAGGAAGGGCAGCATCATTGACTGGGCATCCCATTAGTTTTGACCTCACAGACTCCATCATACTCAGCAAGGAAATGTTCACATTCTATTGTTTGCTCTCACATTTTGTAATGAAGTAACAGAGTTCTCTGAAGGGATTAAAGCCATGTGAGCCCTATTCCCCCATGCTCTTCCATTCCTTTCAAGAGGCACCACTCAGTGTGCAATCAATGTGCTTCCTTGTTCAGAAATTTTCATGTAGATACATTCACTGGGAACCATAAGACCCAGTATAGTTCCCTTCAGGTGGGAACGAATCTTCACAAATTGTATTTAATTAAGTATATTGCTTTACATTTGGCCTTTTTACCCAACAGTTCTACCTTTGAAATCTATGTATGTTAATAATTCAATTCCATTTCCTTTAACTGTCCCGGAGATTGTCATCATATTCCACCTTTTCTTTATTCTTTTTCCCACCATGGTCATTTCATGCAGATTGTTTTTTGATTATTCATTTTTTTTATTTTTCAATGCAAACACTATAATAAAATCCTTATATTTATTTCCTGAAGCACCCAATCCAGTTCATTCTCCTAGTGTAGAAAAAATGTCGAGATGTTCGTTTTCTGTCCACATGTCACTATCAGACCTCTCAATCACTTGAAACTAAGTATAATGAATATTGCAAAGGCTGCAACTAGAGGACTTACTGTTTCAGAGGGGTTGCAGTCAAAAAAGGAAAGTTAAGCTCTTTAGAAACCTGGGTGTTGAAAACTCTAGGTCTACATCTAGACCACTTCATGCAAGGAAGAGATAACTTACAGACAAAAGAGTTGAAGGCAATCAAATTAAGTAGAAAATCTACAAGGATATGGTTGTATTAGGAGTGTTTGCTTTAAAGGATTTAATCTGGATAGAGATCTTGTAGAAAACCTGCTTGAAATACTAAGTGCTAAGTGTTCTGTGAGAGGGCTGCCTAGCTGAAGCAAGTGCCCTGGGGTAGGACCTAGGGTGGACTATGAGCTGGAAGTCTGGCTGAAAGAACAAATTGAGAGTAGCTGCCCTCCTTTCAGTTTTTTTAAACTAAGCTCTGCTCCACCCCTGGGAAGATGTCCACATGGCCTATGGCCGTGGGCAGCTGTCCAGAGTGGTATTTTTCCATTACCCTGAACAGAGAAGAAGTTCAGTTACTTGTTGATAGCAATGTGACCATTCAAGGAGAAAACAATTAGGGATGCTGACCTCCAGTCCCAGGGGAGGCAAGAGGGAAGGAAAAAAATTCTGGGGGGAAGGGCCTGGGTGGGAACCACTGAGAGGGTAATTGGTAAATATTATTGTTTCATTCCATGTTGGCCTGGTCTGCTCCAGCCCCACTGCAAGTGGCGCATTTAAATCACACTGTCTGACTTTGGCAGATTTAATTGAGTCGCCACTGAAAAAGAAATTATCCCTGTGCTATTAATTTTTATTGTTCCTTGGGGCTTTTAAAAAGTGTTTGGATTTTCGAGGTCTTTGAAAATGAAAACATTAAATTTTATTAAAAGGAAACACAGGGGGTGGGGGAGAACTGGCAGGACCAGCCAGACCCTTGATGAGACTGTGGGTGGAAAGTTTTGGCCTTTGCAGGCAACGTGACAAACGTGTGACCCCTTGTTAGAATCAGTCAGGTGGTCTTCCGTGATGTGTGGGACCAACCAGAGCCACATCTCCAAAGCTCCCCCACCCTAAATCCCTGCCCACACCTCTCAAACCTCTGCTGACAGCCAGAAATCAAGGGAATTCTCCACAGAGAATGAAAGAGGGAGGGGTCTTATGGGGTGATATAGCCTACCCATCATGGTGAGAACACAGCTTTCACTATTAAGGTCTGAGAAATAGTTAAAATTCCCCATCTAGTGTGACGCTTGAACATGAATTTGCATCTTGACAGTGGGTGGAAAAAAACGTATCTCAACAAGTTGCAAATTTTAAATAGCTGAAAAACTCCACAAGCCCTGCAAAATCTAGATTAACTGTCAGACACATATTCGTAATACTTTTCTTGCTCCCTTATTTCTGCATACTCTGATTATCTCTTTAAATAACTCATTTTTCAATATCATTTTATAGAGTACAAAGGTAATTTGTCTTTCTTCCAACAAGTTGATCTAATTTTGTATTTTATTATCCCCAGTTTGAAAAGGTTTCTTTCCGTCTCACAATTCGTCACTGATAGCACCGTGTGAATTTTCAGGATTGTTATCAACTTTGGGGAAACCTCTGTCAAGCATCTTTCATACAGGTGCTGTGAGATTTCAGGGCATTTCAACTTCTCTTTTCAGAGATGAAGCTAAAATATTATTTCAATTTAAGAAGCTTACTCACCAGATTGTCATCGAAGTCCTCATTGTCATGGTGGATAATGAGTTTTATGTTATCTTTGTCAATGTCAGGATTTCCCGTCACATCGGCAAGACTTTTTTAAACATGGGGCTTCTGATCAATTCTTTGTCAGTAATTCCTATCAGAAAAGAAACCAAATGAATAGTGCATTTATAATTGCATCATTTTGCATGATTGAGTATGTTCCTGACAAGAGAGAATTTTCATTTTGACAAAACGGAGAACAAAATAGACTCCTCAACTTATGGTTTCACATACTTGACGATGAAGGGATACCCCACAGATCCACTCTGACTCTGGGCACTTTGGCCCTTGTCTTTTTTGTATTTCCAATGACAGACATCATGGCGCACCTTGCTCAGTTCTTCATAGAACTTGGGGTGGCTCTTCTTGGTAGAACTCTCTACCTGCTCAGAGAACCCCACAGCAGGATATATCTGGAAGTCTTTACTCCTAAGTTACCTATCAATGAGTGAGTTAGCCAGAGTGTTAACTAAATACCATGGCACTACATCCACTAAACTCTAACCATCACTCCCCTCAAATCAAGTATTCCTTGGCAATGCTGCCACGGTGCCATTCCAATGCCACTACAATGGAAAAGCACAATATGAGGTAAATTTACAGTGAAAGGGAGAGACTAACAGATTTCAATAAAAATGGATGGCCTGGGCTGATCGAGGACAATAGGTATGTCATTAGCATTTTCCAAATTTCATTTCCATGTCCCACAGAAGACTGGGGACAGACTGTCAGGGGAAAGACTGCATCTGCCAGTGATTCTTGTGACAAGTAAGTGGAAGGAGCACTTGATTCAGGAAGTTAAGGGTCAGATAGGCACATGATCAGTGTGGGGTGGGAAGGCCTAGGAAAGCAGGTGATAGGACTTTAATTGTGTATGATTCATATATCTGAAGAAGAGCACACATATAGCATGTCTCTGCTCCTGTGTAGAGTGTGTTGGGGGGGGAGGGGGAATACAGGATCTGCTAGAAGTCTGGGAGAAATGACCCAGCAAGGGAAGCTGCAGAAACAGGAAAAAATAGCTTAGGTCCAGTAGTGGATGAGTAGCTGGATACAGAAACAACCCAGACCTCCTGGCACCGTGCCTGGCATGTATCCTACACCCATTCCCACTCCTGAGACAGTTCAGTGCACCCTGACCCATTTCTCTCAGAGCAGAGTGCCCTTTTTCTGCACCTGTGAAAGGAATGCAAATGTGGCTGGTATCTGTCCTGCCCCCTCCTGAGGCTTATGCTCTGGCGGTAAATCTTCCCTCAACCCTGACTCTGGAGAGAAGAAAGTGGCCTTACCTTTCACCTAAGTACCAGCTCTATCCACATGGAAAGTCACTAGACATTACAGATCCCCAGATGAAGCTTAAGAAGAAAATTCCATAGGGGTGGTCTGAATACTATTGCCCTAAAAAGAAAAGGTGTCTCCTCTCCTTGCTGTTATCCTTGCCACATGTACACAAGTATGCATGCATACACATATGCACACCCACTTTAATTGGCCCAGCCAGACTTCCTTCCTTGAGACTGTCCTTCCACCCACCCTCGCAATCTCTGCCAGAGAGCCACTGATCTTTAACTCCTGCTTCACGTCTGCCCAAACCTGCCATACTTACAAACTCCTGTCTCTTAGGATTTCAGAATATTAAAGGAAGAGTCTGGGGGTGGGAGATTAAATCTTCACTAAAAGATGGCTGGAGGGTAGAACAGGCTTAGACAACTAGCTTTGCTCAGAGTCAAGTTGGTAAGAGGTACTAGTGACAGGTGAGGCAAGAAGAATTCAAAATTTGTGTGTATGTTTATGTCAAGGGGCATTTAAAGCTACAACCTTATGTATATAGGATTCTAGTTATCTGGGTTGAGTATTTGAGGAGATCGCAATGTGAATCAATCCATCACGCTTTCTCATTTTACAGCAGAGTATATGTGCAGAGAGGGAGAGTATGTGTGTGAGGGTGGTGTGGGGGGGGTGTTTGTGAGTGGATGTGGGCGTGTTGGCTGTGAGACATACATATGATGTATGTTATGAGCTATGATAGACATAGCTCTTAGGGAAACAGAACCAGAGAGTGAGCCTAGCACAGGCTAAGAAGAATTCATATCAGCTCTGTAACTCCTTCTGAAACTCCTTCACCATTGTTTGAACTGAGGAGAAAGGCCAACGCCCCTACACCAGTCATAAATCTCAAACCTGTGGGAACAGGGCCCACTTTCCCAAGCAGAGATAGACAGAGACTCTGACTCAGACATACAGAATGTGGAAACTTCCACTGACCTGCATTTGGCCTCCCTACCTCCAAGTTCTCTCATCTTAAAGGGACCCTGGTCAGTGAAGAGCCAGCCAACTGGGCAACCGACATCTGTCTTGATTTGAGTTGTCTTGAACAGAGCAAAGCTCTTCCATTACAGTCATTACCTAGGATTCCTTTAAACTTAGAAAGAAAAGGGGCCGGGCAGCGGCGCTGGAGGTAAGGTGGCTGCCTTGCCAGCGCTAGCCTAACGGACCACAGTTCGATCCCCCGGTTTCCCATATGGTCCCCCAAGCCAGGAGCGACTTCTGAGCGCATAGCCAGGAGTAACCCCTGAGCGTCACTGGGTGTGGCCCAAAAACAAAACAAAACAAAACAAAAACTTAGAAAGAAAATGGGCTTTCCTTTAAAGTCAAAAAGCTTGGAATTGTTTTTTCCTTATTTAGGGTTAGGGGAGGGAAGCTGTCATCTTTCTGGGTTTAGCCAGGCAACTATGTGACACATAGTAGATGTGAGGGAGATGGAGTCCTGGTTATTGATTATTAGCAAGATTTTTACTAACTTTTCCTAAGCACATCATTAGAGAGTTGTTGGATTCAGACTGAGAGTGGTCAACTGTTATCTCAAGAGATCTATAAAAATTAAAATGTCAAAATATGATTATAAGTATGCAACTGTAGATTATTTTAGGCACAAGAGACATACTTCAGGATCCTGAGAAAACCATAAAGACATTAAGTGTAGCCATGGCCTCTCACGGGACTTCTCCCAGGTTGGTTTTTACAGTGTTTTCATACACAAGTCACTACAGGGAAAACTGTAGAAACAGTGTGAGCACAGAAATAGACTTTCCTCTTCATCTAGAAATTTCTGGTAGTGCCAGCATGCCAGCACTTGGTGGACTGTTTCTCACCAAATGGCAATCTCAATACTGGGACCATTATAAGCAATCTCCTTTCCAGCTCTTCCTACTTATTCCTCACTTCCAGGGGACCCTTCCTTTCTACCCGACAGAGTCAGATCTTATCCACTTCCACCTGGTGTGCCTCAAGGTGCTGGTGATCTGTAACAGTAGGACTAAACTCATTATTGCTCTATGGACACTGGCAGTACCTTTTATCTTTTTCATATCTGGTTCTGTGACTATCACCCAGTATTTTGGCCTCTGCCAGAGAAAGAAGAGGCCTCTCTAGCCTTGCCTTCAACCACATGTTGTCTGGAGGAGTATGATCATCATGCATACTGCTAATTAAATATCTATGACCTCCACTCCCTGCTCGACAATGGGAAGTCTAAACTCCCTGATTCATAGAACCATAAGAATTGTTCTCACTAATGAATTATGAAAGAAATTTTTATAGCAGGTCCATGAATACCTAAGTTTATTGTTAATTAATTAATTGATTTGGGGGCTACCTGGCAGTGCTAGGGGTTACTCCTGGCTCTGCAGTCAGAAATTACTCCTGATGATGCTGGGGACCATATGGGATGCTGGAGACTGAATCTGGCTGGATACATGCAAGGTAATCACCATACCTGATTTACTATCTCTCTGGTCCCTAGAATACCTAAATTTTAGTCAAAACCTCATGAAACATTCTTCTATATTTGGTGTGAAAGTCCAACTCCTTCAAGAGGGAAATTTCTTTGTCAGCCTGGGTCTTTAAAGGATAATGTTGAGCTGAATCCAAACACTCATGCCACAGACACTATGTCAAGTATTTATTTTTAACCAGAAATGAAGCCACATTGTTTGACTCCACAGAGATTTGGGTATTTATTACTGCATCCCAACTTAACCTGCTCAGGCAGAATATACAGAGGCAAGGCATGTAGATTTTAGACAGATGTGACTAGTACAGGGTATGGAGAATTGAATTTGGAGTGTGGAATTGTTAGTATATACTGGATGTAAAAAAAAATGAGGGATTTATTATAAGTTTGTGGGGACCTAGAGATTTTCTAGCTGTCTCTGGGATTTTAGTTAGGCTAATGGGCAAGCATGGAAATGCCTACTATTTTCATTTCTCTCTTAACAGTGGGTTCTGACTTCAGCCTAAATTATACTTTCCTCATCTCATTAGTTCAAAAAGATATTTGGGCTTCAATTGCAGTCTCCTTTTCATTATTCTCTTCTTTCATCCTGGTTTCCTCTCAACACCCACATTTGATCCACTTTGGTCTTCAGTCTAAAATAATATGGTGCAGGGCCAGAGAAATTGTACAAGTAAGGTGCTTGACTTTCATATATGGCTATCCCAGGTTCCATTTCTAGTATTCCATATAGTCCCCTCACACCCACCTCCTCCAGAAATTATTCCTGAGTACAGAGCCAGGAGTACCCCCAGCATTGCCAGGTATGGTGCAAAAGCCAAAAAAATAATAAAATAAACAAACAATATGGTACCCTCCTCCAAATCTCCACACATCAGTTCTCAAACACTCTATTTCCTCTGTTATCTGTCCTTCCTCCACTAAATTTCTGCCAGGAGTCTATAAATGCTAAATGTCTCTATTTAAAATAGAAATCATTTCTTAACCTTGAACTAATCCCTTTACTTTGATCCATGTGATTCATTAATAAACCACCTATATGTTTTCTTATTTCTTTAGAATCTACGATGAGTTTGCTCCTTTTAATATAAAATTCAAGATTTGGAGATCAGATCCTATAAAAAGTAATTCAAGATATAATGAATCTAGACTCTATATCTCACCGCCTAGCCGGTGTTAGATGTCTTGTAATATATCTGGGAAATCGATATTCAATGAAATAGGGATTTCGAGAGGAAAGTTCACCCTGACTGGATACATGCGAGTAATTAGGATGCTGCAGTGACAATAGCCCTGATTTACTATGAGGTGTTCTTGCCATTATGGTAAGATAATTTAGCTCATTAAATAATCTATCTGCCAAGAGTACGGGCTCATGCATGTACCTAGTCTAAATAGGGGTGGGAGAGAGCCCTGGGAGGGAAGTCAGGATTCCAAGTTTCCTACCCAGCTCTTAGCTAACAAACTGCATATTCTTGAACTATTCTCATTCCTTTTTTCAGGCTTTAGTTGTTGCAATGTATTTGAGAAAGAAAAATTGTTTCATGTTTTCTCATCCTCTTTTGTGCTGGAGAGTTGTCAAGAAGGGAGCAATAACCGGAACTCTATCGATTTGTCTTAGATAAGTGGTGGGGGATTACCTTTTATTCTATAGTGAGCAGGTGTCATTGAGTAAAATTACCTAGTGAGGAGTAACTATAGGCTGGTGTGTGGCAAACATCTCAACAGAACAAATTATAGAATGGCAACAGCCTTCAGTTCTTTTCCCATCAATACTCCTTTTTAACTGTATGATCTCGTCACTTAACCAGACTGTGTTACCCTTGGGTTCTAGAATTCCATGACATCTTAAATGTTGACTGACCCTTTCTGCAATTTTTCAAAACCATCTCACTTACTCTCTCATCTTGAAATTAAGCTCTTCTTGGATTCTTTGGTTAGAACCTAAATTCACTGGTAGATTTCAAGTGCCATAGAGAGGTCTCCTAACACAGACTACTCTAAGAAACCCTGTGCTTAAATAATGAGGTTTAAGACTAACATAAGAGTTGGGAGGCAGTTTAGAACAATTCAAGTTCACAGACATGAAATTCACAATATTGTGGGACATAGTGCCATTAGCAACTTGGAATTGTAAAATTTTGATTTTATAATTATATAATTTGTGTCCTTTATAATTATATTTTTATGATCATCCAACATGGATGATGTGTAATAGTCTTCAAGTAGTGTCATCTTTGTTGATCCTCACCATATTCTTGTTCCCCAATCAGAAGTCATGTGCATTTGGAAGTGTATAGTAGGTCAGGTACTGGACCAGTCACTTCCTCTGGCACTTCCTGACACACCAGACAGTGAAGTAGGGCACAGAGGATACTAAAAAATTGAAAATTGGAAATAGTGTCCTTATTTTTATATTAAACAGACTAAATTCAATTGCAGTTTAATTCTATATCATTCACTATAATAATCATGTGAGACTAGTGTCCTTTTGCTGTTCTTATTAAGTCTTGAGTGCCTAGAAGAGTGTCATCTCTGGACACTCAGTAAAACTTTAATGAACAAAAGATAATAAACACTATCTTTAACTATTATACCAAAACTTTATGTCAATCAGAGACAAGTCCCTAATTCCCTTCAAGTTTATTCATTTGCCCATGACTTTTATAAAAGTTGAATGAAAGACTTTGATTAATCCTCTTTACAAAGGAAAATGTCACAGTCCTAGATAAAGAGTATATTCAAGGATATGTACCCAGAAGGCGCACAGGCCAGGATTAGAACATAAGTCAACTTAATAGTCAGACCTATATAGTAAATGCTCTGTGCTGGATATTGGGTGAGTTGCCCTGCTATACCTTACAGAGTCACAATAGACTTCCACCCACAGCTTGTTTACTTGCATGCAGCCCTGATCTCTTTCTCTTGAAACTGCCCTTACCCAGGCCTGGTGCTGGGTTTCCTTCCTTCCAAGACTCTATGCCACAAAGCCCTCTATTTTTTCTATCAGTTCCAGACAACAGTCTTGCTATCTTTGTTCAATTCCAAAGACTTATTGAGAGTTGCAAAGGGCCACAGAGGACGTTATAAAAAAATGATCAGGTTGTGATCATAGAAATCTAAGAAATTGGACAGTGTTTTAACATTGGCGTTCCTGATTTGTAGTTCCTGACTCCTGGCTGCAATGTTCCGCTGCCTCTACCCAGTCTACTCTACTGTTGCACTCAATGGGACCCACAACTCATGCATCATTTTTGGATCTCTATTTTTTACTATGCCAGCCTAGCTTACACTTGTCTGCCAGACTCTCTTCCTGCCAACCCTATAACAATCTGCTCCATTATTCAAAGAGCCACCAAAAATCAGATAACCGATGAGTAAAACAACGGAAACACTCCCTCACTGAGCAGAATGTGCTACAAATTGTTGGGGTTGAGTGACTAGATAGGAAACATGGAGTGCTACCCACTGGCCTCTCTAAGGTTGGCAGTTCACAACCGTGGCTACACATCAGAATCATCTGGAGGAGCTTCTGAAAACAGTGGTCAAATGTCATCCTCGACCAGTTTAATTAGAACTTCTAGGGTAGGTCCAGACGTAACATTGTAAAAGCTCCCTTGTGACGGGAGCACCCAGATAGGATGTATTTGAACCTCTGTGGTTAGGCTATGTCATAAAGTTATTCAGAGTTAGTTCACACATGCACATTTAGTCTGGCACTACTCAACCAGTCTCAGCTTTCCCAAGAGAGTTATTGAAGGTTCAGCTCTCAGACTTCTGTCATTTTTTCCTGAAAACATGTGATTAAATATCCCCACACAACACTAGATGAATAACATGCTGACCCTGGAGAAATCTACAACACAAAGAGTGACCATTTTGTTTTTCTCACTCACAATTTCTAGACGCCTTTGCCTGTCATCTCATTAAAACATGTAGCCCCAACATGCTTTCCAAACTTCCTTCTGGATTCCTCAAATCACAAGCAATCCACTGCCTATATTTGCTCCCTCATTATAGCCTGTGTATTTAAGCCTGCCATTCACCTATTTATGCTACCTGGAAGCACCCTTTTCTCCTCTCCCCATCTCTGCTGAGCCTCTCTTTATGACCCAACTCAATACTCACCTCTGCTCATAGAAACTGCTATGCTTGAGAGCCTTCTCTATGAAACCATTTCAGCTCTTCAGAGTTGCAGTCTCTCCTGAATTCATTGTCCAGTGCACATACAATTTATTCAGACATTTCAAATACACTCCATGTGCATGTATGTGCATTCCTATGTGCACTGCAACATCTACAAAAGGTAGAAATTATGTTTCTTGATTGTACACTTGCTCCCACAAAAAGTAATGAAGACTTGCACTTATTAAAGAACTCTGAAAGGTTGTTTAACAAAGAATCCTGAAAGGGAATACATATAATTAATTATTTGATGTTTTGAACAACCTTATTTACACCATGCACCAGCAACCCCTCCCTCAAAATTAAAGGAGAATAGTTCACTTTTGTCCCCAAGACAGAAAAACTAATCCAAGGAAATTAAGATTAATAGTGAATGATACAGATATAGTATATAATATAATTACTTATATTATATATGAATATATAGTATATAATATAGATATAATTAAACTAGCATCAAAATTCATAGTCTACACTACCATCTTAGTGTTCTGTAAACTAAGAGTTTATTTCATAAACTTTAGTTTGCAACAGAATTTCATGAAAGTCTTATTCTACTAGTAGATCTGGACCAAGTCCTGATAATTGCATTTCTAACAAGTTTCTAGGTGATACTGATGGTAATAAAAGAGGAATCACACTTTTGAGCACCTTTTGTTCTAATGTAAGCTATTTTCTAAAAAAAATGTGAAAATAGGCATTTCAGGACTGTTCAAAAAAGATTTTAGAAAACCTAGTCCAAATCATATGGGAATGATTAAAATAATAAATGGCTGAAGATATTTATTTCAACAAATACTTGTCTATAAGAGTAATTTCTTATAAATGACAAATAAAACTCACATTTTTCATAAAAATCATTTTTATTAAGACTTCAAACTAACATATAAGTATGTTCAAAGGGGTTGAAATAAACTTGGGCCTCAGAAATGTATAGTGGATTAGAAATCAACCAATGAGATAATATAAAATGGCAAAGGAAGAATAAAAGCCAAACCATCTGTGTTTTTACAAATTCCTTCATGCAGGAAAAGGGTTGGCAGCAAAACCAGTAAATTCCTCCATCGATTTGCCTTTCACTTAAGCAACAGGTTTGCACTGCTGCTTATATATCCTTGTTATACCTTTAAACTATGCTGGCCAATGAGAGGAATATGAAAGCTGTCCAACAAAGTTTCTGTCAATGAAAAATATGTCATCTAGTTTTAAAGTCTACAATAAGGAAAACTTGGAGAACAGTATTGAAAGTTCATTAAAATTTAGTAATAATGAGTGATGTTTTACCTGTCCTGGGTTCAATTCTCAGTCCAGTTAGTACACCAAGCATAGTGCAACCCTGTAGGCCCTAGCATCACTGGCAGGCCAAGATGACTAAAGTCATCTTTGTTGCCACAAGTTTCATTTATCTTCAGATTTTTGTGTTGAACAATTGTGCAAACAATTAGACGGGGGGTGGGGGGGATCCTAGGTCTTCTGAGCCTGCTTGGGAGACACCTCACTCTAAAAAAAAATCATATAAGTTTGTGTCTTTCTGACTATAATCTGGGAATTGGTATACATCATACCAGACTTTCTATATTAGTCATTGAATTAATATATTAATTAAATGCCACAGTTTAAGAACTCTAATTTGAACCAAATCTTTATTTTGGGGAGGGTTGGGGGTCACACCCGGCAGCTTGGGGGTTACTCTTGGCTCTCCACTCAGAAATCGCTCCTGCAGGCTCTGGAGACCATATGGGATGCCAGGATTCAAAACACCGTCCTTCTGCATGCAAGGCAAATGCCCTACCTCCATGCTATCCCTCTGGCCCCGAAAGAAGACATTTTAAATTGCTAATATTTGGATCAATCCAAAGCATTGGGAAAAATACTTGAGACTAAATAAGTATTTAAAATAAGTTGAAAGAAATCTGTCCACTATAAGTGTGAGGTTGGGGGAGAGAGTGTTTCTGCTATCAATCAAAAGGTTCATGGAGGTAAAGAGAATGGTGGTGGGAGGTAGCTTTGTAATAGTAGATTTTACCTAGGATATTCCTTAGGTCTTGAAACTCTTCCTATATATGAGAGCAACCAGCGCTGACACAAGATCTGAGGTTGGTGAAAGACACTTAAATAGATAGCAACTCTGCCCCACAAATGCTGCTCTATTCTCCAAGGAGAAAGACTGTGTTCACAGCAGCTGGTACAATTAACCAATGGCACCTTCTGCCTTCGCCCTTTACTCCAACCTTCTCTCAACATGTGCAGGCCCAGGGCAGAGGTACATATGGAAGCCCACATGTTCCATATGGCCAAATAGGCAGGAGTTATAAATCAAGATAACAAATGTCAAAAGCAATATGTTCCCTTCCCTTACGTTTACAGATACACCTTTGTATCTGCTCAGAAAGCCCAATTTGAATTTAGAATTCTCAGCTTTCTCAACCAAAACTGGATTGCCTGGTGATGTGTTTCTGCTTCTGGCTTCTACCACTCTTTTCCTCTTACCCTTAGCTATCCCACTTGTGAAGGGTCTTATATACATGCAAGTATATATCCAAATCCTCCCACTGTCCTTGGTAAATAACTACCAGCTGACCACTCCTCAAATCTTTGACTCTACACAGCATCAGTGTCCTAAGACGATAGACCAAGAGAAGCCTATGCTCCCTAGAAGTGGGATTTAGTCAGTGAATGAGAAATCCTAGATAACCAGTACATAGTTGAGAAGATGATTTCTCAATTGGTTCTTTGGGCTTCTTGCCATGGGGAAGTTATGGCTGGAAGAGGGTCCATGTGGAATTCTAGATTAAAGACTTCTCTTGCCTGTTTCTAAAAGTATTTCAGACCCTGAGCCACAGTGCATCTGAATTTTGTACCTCAACACACTGCCACCTCCTGCTTCGACATCCCTGTCATTCCCCCATTTTGAACCCTCCCCCATCTCCATCATGCTAAAGGAAAGGTCACTAAATCAAAATGCCACTTGGACTCTCAGTTCTACCTTTGATGGAGAGCTCGGTCGATGGGGAGTCAAGTCAAACATGCATCCTGCGGGGATTTCATCTGCAGATATTGCAGCCCATTCTTCACAGATGCCCTCCACCCTGCCAGGCACACCCGAGGTGGGGCTAAAGACACAGCCCATCGCTTCCTTTTTAATCTCCACGTTAGCACGTGTGCCCTCCTTCAAGTGCTCCAAGGTAATTTTAAAGAATACCTCATTTTGCTTTCATTTTGCTCTGACCTGGCCTTGCCATAAATCAGGATTGAGGCAGAACTTGAGAGGACTGGGCTAATCAAGACTTCAATCTCAAGAAATGCTTAAAAATAAATCAAAATAGTTGAAGGCTCTCCAGATCCTCAATTTTCTTTGAAAGCCTAGTTTGTCTTGTTTTTCTTCCCTCCCTACCCCCCCCTCTACTTTTTTTTTCTGATTGTCCATGTTGAGCTATGAATTTTAGCCTACTAGTCCTAGAAAATGCTCTGAATAGTTTTTGATATTTTCTTTGAGGCACTGCACCAAGTGATAAAAGAGGGTATATTACTGGAGTTCTGGGATGAGGTATAGAGGCTGCTGTGGGATATTGCTATAAATAGAGATATTTTACACTTCGGGAATAAGTCCTAAAGAGGCATAAAGGGCATGAAATAAAATCGGCCAGATCTTAAGTTTGATCATTCTTCATATGCCAGGCACCTGTGCAAGGGTTTTCCTGCTTGTTTGGTCTTTTATGATTCTTGCTCATGGTTTGGGGGCTTGACTGACATATCTCACTTGGGGGCCTTCAAGGAGATTGTTGAAAGTAGGTAGTGCAGGGTTATCTTGTGTGTCTGGCACCCAAACTAAAAAGAGTGATGCCACCGGGGCTCCTCATTATGCCAGCTCTCCATTCAGCTTGACTGCTCCAGGAGACCATGTGTTTTGAAATGTGTTTTGTGTTTTAAAACTAGTTTTATTATGCTTCAATTATGATTACACCAGCGCATCAGGAGACAATTACTGCTGAAAAGAGAGTGAATTAGATTCACAGGTTCTGGGCCAG
Source organism: Crocidura indochinensis (assembly GCA_004027635.1). NCBI lineage: Eukaryota > Metazoa > Chordata > Mammalia > Eulipotyphla > Soricidae > Crocidura > Crocidura indochinensis. The sequence continues at coordinate 2,417 of PVKC010009953.1, read as the reverse complement.
AACGATAGCACAGTGGGTAGGGCATTTGCTTTGCATGTGGTCGACCCAGCTTGATCCCCAGCATCCAATATGATCCCACAAGCCTGCCAGGAGTGATTTCTGAGCACAGACCCAGAAGTAACCCTTACATACAAAAGAATAGATTCACAGCTCCCCCAAAAGAAAGGATACAGTGGGGCCCGGGACATAGCATGGAGGTAAGGCTTTTGCCTTTCATGCAAAAGGTCATTGATTCGAATCCCGGTGCCCCATATGGTCCCCCGTGCCTGCCAGGAGCAATTTCTGAGCATGGAGCCAGGAGTAACCCCTGAGCAATGCCGGGTGTGACCCAAAAAACCAAAAAAAAAAAAGAAAAGAAAAAGAAAGGATACAGCAAATCATAGTGGACCACAGAAATGGAGAAGACCAGGTTTTTTTCAAGGATGGGGGGAAGGGTAGAATGGGGGCCAGAGCCATGATTATACAGTGGGGCTCAAATGACATCATTTTATTCAAGGACATTTCATTATAATGTGATGGGAAACATCTGTTGGATTCTTTTTCTCATCAACATTATAGTGAAATGTTATTCAAGGACCAGCTTTCATTATATATCATTTTGCTTAAAATAACACTTTCCAAAAACCTATACAAAATATTAAATACGGATGTGCTGTATGTCTGTGGGAATAAACAGGTGAAGGAAGGTAGGCAAGCTTAGGTTGTCTGATTGAGCCATTTAAGCAGACCCTGGGGCATAGGAGTTATCCTTAGCTGTCTGCTACCTGCCTCTAGAATGATGAGAACAGGTGGATGGATAATAGCTCAAACGCAAGAAATCAACTAAGGAGGCAATTGCGGTGTTCAGGAAGATATGGTCTCTGTGTTTGGTTTGTTTGCCTAGGAAACAAGTGCTCCCAGTAAAATTAACTCACCCTGGCAGGGGGAAGGCAATCTCTCCAGTCAGCATGGTGATTGACTTTGTCAAATGTTAGAGCATCAAAAATTCTATCTCCCTTCTGACTCAGGATCCAATATTACCTCACCACCTACTGGAATAAAATATTTTTTAAAATATTGTCTCCTGCATCTCTCTAAGAAATGAGATTTGAAAAGATGAGCATTCCAGATCTCAAATCCCCATTACCAAGTAAAAGATACTGGGTACAAGATGAAGGAAGGAGCAAACAATGTGAGGCTCTTCAGCATGCTCTACAAAGGCTTCCTTGCTATGCTCCATGTCTTCCTCCATACCTTCTGACTTCACTATACTGTCCCAACTCCAGGGTAGATGCTGGGGCATCTCAAAGATGCTTAGTAAGCCCAGACCACCTAGTATGAACTTTCTAGCAAATTATTCATCTTTAAGACTCCAACTTAAATAGTTCTTTCTCTTAAAAGCTTTCCAGAACCCCTGATTCTCACCCTATCCAGGTTGTCCTATTTATTGCCCCCACCATACAGTTGAGGTTTACCCCCCCAGTGTCTGATCTCCACTAAATCCTCCTATAATTCCCAAGAGCAGAATTATGATTCGTGGACTGAAACACTAACTGATACATACATGGTGACTGTGAGTAAATGAAAAATAAAGGAATTCAATAACACAGCATTATGGAGAATGTGGAATAGACACAAACTCTTGTGATAAACTTACACACCAAGAAGAAAATTGTGTAAAATAAAATATCTAGCATAGATGGAGATGAGAAATGTGGTGTGAGTATTGGTGTATTGGTAAGCCAGTTTCCCCCAGATGTTTTACTTTTTCAGGGTTAGGATATGGTGTAAGTACATTACTGATGTGAGATCTTTGGATTTTATCCCTGGAGCCATACCATGCATTTCCTCCACTCCCCAAACAACAAAGTCTAGTTCTGGTGGATCCAAGCAGCTCAAGAATGGCTCCTATTTGTTTAAAAAGTGGCTGAGTTTATTTCCATTCCATGGTGTGAAATTTTCCAATATTTCCAGTTACCAATCTGACCATTCTGAACACAGGTAGGACTGATGCACAATTATTGACTCTTAGGAACCAGGTGAGCAATACACCACTCTATGCAAGTCACATATGTCATCTAGGCATTCCATTCAAATTGTTATAAGAAATAGCCAAAATTAATCTCACTAGTATTATAGTGCAATATACCCAAATATTACTTAAATATACCCAAACTATTGTTAAATATCCATTTATTATAAATGATTCTTGATATATTTTACATTCTTGATTTCAACATCAGATTTTGAAATGTAATTCTCTTTATAACAGCCCACTTGGACAAACTACCTGCAGCTCCCAGTCTAGATTGCCAAAGCAAGAATAACAAGTCAAAATCTCACAGGGACTTAGTAGCAAGGTCATCTGCTATTTTCAGAACCTTATAAATGATGACAATTTTGAAAATGGTGTTCTCTTTTTTCACAACCTGGGCAGA